>APFE030656591.1:11544-22900 GCA_000404065.3 Pinus taeda | reverse complement strand
TAGAGACTTTACATTATTTACAAAATCTATTACAAAATTTGGTTAAACTAACGACAAAACTGACCCTAGGGACCCTATCCCAACAGTCCCCCAACACAAATATGGTGATTCGCCCTCGAGTCACTCGGTTGGCGCCTCGATCTTTCTACGGTAGCCACCTAACTCAGCCTATAATGCTGTTATGTCAGCAACACTCTACACTGCTGCCTACTGCACTTCCTTGACCAATTTCTCTGTTGTCGGGCTTTCCACTGCTAGGCACATTGTCCTCCGAGTCTGCTGTAATACGTTTAACTTTTCCTGAAGTGATAGAGTAAGTTGGCAGGCTTCCTCTATCCATGGCTGTAATATGGCCTTTAGAAGGGCCTCTTTCCTTTGTAATTAGGGCCTCTTTCCTTTGTAATTCTTCCATTTGTGATTACAGTTGCTTTCCTTCTTGCAATTGCGCGAGGCGTTGTGCTCTCGCCAAAGTGCGCGCAGTTTCTTGGACTTCATCATACTTGTGCTGTGTCTCCCTGACATCTGTGTTTAGCCTTTGCAATTTCGGGTCCTCCTGTAATTTCATCCACAACTCCATAGCTTGATCAAACATCATTGTGTAGTATGTGACCTCATATCCAATGTGTGCATATTTTCCTTGATTGCTGCTCCGCATTGCTCCCAAACCTCTGGCGGAGTGGTTGGCCACAATTTTAATTGAAGCTCTAAGAGGTTCATCTGGAAATCGAACGTAACTTTACCGATCTCATCCTTCGATGCACAGACTGCAGTAGCTAATTCTTTTATTTCTATTGTAGCTGCGACATCCTCCTGGATGTTCAATTTGGGAAGTGATTTCCATGCCTAGTTTATTGATGTCTCTAGGCTTTGACTTCGTGCTTGTAGCTCCTTTTCTTTTAGAGCCTAAGATTTCTCTACAAAAATCTGCTCATTATTTACCTTGAATTCATTGATCACTACAAGGGCATGTTGCTCTCTAATCCTTAGTTCATTTGAAACCCCTTGATGCAACACATGGAGGGTCTGAAGAGGTAGTGCGGGCAAGTCTACCCCCATGTCCTTAATTGTACTTAAGACAACGCGATCTTCCTCTATTTTTGCATGAACAAACCCTTCTGGTAAAGGTATAAATTTTAGGTCCATAGTACGTTCTAGCTCTACTATTGTCCTACTCCATTGTGCCGGGCTCACTTGCACCTCACTCACTTGCCCAACGCTCACTTGAATCCTGCCAGTCTGGATCTGCAGCTTGTGCAAATCCTTTTTGACGCTCCCCAACGTCTACATGTATTGTTGTACAAACTGCTGCCACAACTCTATGGTTGTTTCTCTGACCTTGTCACTAATATCATCTAGATCCCCTTCTGTGAGGACCATCAGGTTGATGTGCATCTACTTGTATGATTTATGCTTCTTTCAAGGTCCAACAATTTTCTCTTTACTGCGCTTCTTCAATGTGAACGAAGTGCTCTGCTACTCTCCCCTACCCCTTTCCAGCTTTGATTTTTCTTGCTCATCTTTATTCTAAGAAGTAGATTCTTCATCTAATTCTGTGTTAGTGCACTCGGTTTCAGAATGCTCTTGTACGCTCTTTTTTCGCGGCTGGCTTAGTGACAAATTCTTTCTTCTTTTGTTTAGCCAGAGCTCACTCTGCCTTTTGGGCTTCCTCTTTACGCTTTAGCACAGTGGTCGATTGCACAGCCGAACTTCCTACACCTTTACTGGTGCCTACACCAAGTTCCATGGGTTCACGCCACTCTGCTAGCCAACTCCCCATAATCTCTTGCACATCTGTCTTGGAGACTAAGTATGGCAACTTGTACCATATAAGCTTAGGGTCATTTCACGCACTGATTGATACGTTTTGGAAATTGACCTTGAACTCTGTGAAGGCCCTTAATTGCTCGAACAAGGTTGGGGACAACCTTAGCCGCGGACTAACTACTGTCCTAAGATCCATCTCCATTAAGACCCAAAAAATCTTCGACTCCTTGATCCTCTCGAGATCCTTGGTCGACCACAACGAAGCAAACTTCATTGTCTCTTGTAAATCTTTTGCCTACAGAGGAAATTGACTATCTTCTGCCAATCTCCATGCTACGAAGATAATTGACAATAGAAGCCACGCATAATGAAACAATTTACTCTCCTCCTGGGCTTCGCGACAGTTCACAAGGAACTTCTTACATAAATACTTCGCCCAGTTATATTGTACTCCCTTCGCGCACTAGGATGCCAATGATACTACAGGCGCTGGAACTTAATGAGCGCGTCATTTCCTCAGAATCTTTCCTGCAAGAATTTAAGCGATGAAATCCATCGACTGGTCCTAAATGGAGTAGATAGAGTATCCGTGTGACTTATTTACGAGACCAAATTCTTTCTTCATCTTATTTGCCAGCTCATTTTCTCCATTTTTCCCTCTAAACTCATTGGAAGGGTCCACCCCTTTATAGGGCAGCTTTGTAATCTGATGGATGAGCATATCCATAATCGAGATGGGCTTCCCAAGCCATAGGCGTCCATCATGCACCAGCACGAGCAGTTGGTGCACACACACTATATTGATGATTGATCTATGAAAGTGTGCGATGCAGAGCATGTGCAACAACCCAACTTGTTTAACACGTCTAACCCACTTCATGGGCTCCAACCACGTAACTCCAGTCTCCTCGTAGTAGATCTTCTACATATATGTGCTACTGCCCAAATGAGGGAATTTCTCATGGTACACGAGATCCCAATCCTCCATCTTAAGTACGGAATGCACGTTAAGACCGGACCTTCAAATTCAATCTTCTCTGGCAGCAGGGGTGTCACAACCATAACCTTCCCGAAATTAGGGTCTTTGGTTACTTTTGTTTTCCCTTTCCGCAGAGGGATATATTTTGGGAGCTATGTGATAGGCTCGACCTTCTCGACATCCAACTCCTCCACGCCTTAGAATTCTTCTTCCTCGAGGTCCACAACTTTCTCCGGCTACTTATCCTTCTTCTCCTTCTATCATACCTCTGGGATCTTCCTCGATGAATGTCGCACTAGCATTGGTTTCTTCTGATTTTCCTTGGAAGTTGATTTCTTCATCCTAGGCGACCTCAGCACCATAGGCAAAACAGGTTTAGCTTCCATACTTGATATCTCATGGGCCGTCGTGTCAGAGATGACAACTTCAAAACTCTCAACTTCCGCGGGATTTGTGGCGGTCATTTGCGCAAGAATAGTCTCTAGTTAATTTCAGGTAAAATTGTGAATATCAAACTGGCAATTAAGTCCTCCTAAACCTTAAGATTCATATAGCAGCAACAAGAGGGCTCAGACAAAATCCTCAAGATGAAAAGTGTTCTTTGGCGGACCAACATGTCCTTCTTATAAGAGGTTTTGAATTAAAATCCAACCATTTCGTACAATTTTTTATCATAAATGCGTCTTTGGAAGCAGATATTCAAATATTTTCTCCATAAATGGCACCTATCCACTCCTTTTAACAAAATTTTTATCATTAAATCATGAATAATAACTCCAACAACTACTTTTGGACCCCTCTATGCACCACCATACTCCATGTCATAGCGCATCTAGCGCATCTTCACATATCACACTCCTATCTTCCATTGCGTGGCCACCTTGCTACGTTTTTCTCTTCGTCGAGTAGCGTAGTTTATAGTCTCGCAATCCCTTTCCGCTGCCTAGATTACTAAGACTATCCTACTACCATATAGTCATTGCGCAAGGGCAGGATCCACTGTGTACAGTTTCGGTTGACTTTCATTCACTTTTCCTAGGAATGGCTCCCCATTCAACTTCGCGAGTTGAACCGTGCCACCATCTGCGATCTCCTTAACAACATAAGGCCCCAACCAGTGCATCTGAAATTTCCTTGGAAATTTCGTGAACTTGCTATCATATAGCAGTACTAAATCATCCACCTTAAAAGTGCACAACTTAATATGTCTATTGTTCCTAGCTTTCTCACATTCCTTCTGCACTTGCTGGTGAAATCTTGTAAGAAATTGATCCTATTCTAACTCCATCAACTACGCAAGCCATTTCTCCAATGTCTTGTGATCTGCCATGTCTATTAGATGCAATACATAGACTTGGCACAGTATACTCCATTGGCATAATCGCTTTGATCCCATAGACCAACCTAAATGGTGTTTGGCCTGTCAACTTCTTGCAAATCGTCCTATATGCCCATATCACTTCTGATATGTGCATATCCCAGTCATTTCTCTGCACATTGTAGACCTTCGTCAATGCATTCTCCAATATCTTGTTAAACTCTTCCACCGTTCCATTTGCCTACAGTTGATAGGGTGTGCTCTTCTGATGACACACCTGGAATTCCTCAAGCATCACGCTGATAGTTTCATTCAAGAAATGTGTACCCCTATCACTCATCAATATCTTAGGACATCCAAACCTTGTTAAGACATATTTGAACAAGAACTTTGCAGCTGTGGTAGCTGTACAATCTTTCACTGGCTGCACTTCTACCCATTTGGCTAAGTACTCTATTGCAGTAATGATATATAGTGCATCTGCCTTCTTTCCCAGTGGTTGAATTGGACTTATGAAATCAATGGCCCCCTTGTCAAAGAATTTCAATGAAACCTGGGTATGTAATGACATTTCATCCCTTTGCAAGGGCTTCCCCGTTCTTTGGCAAGCATCGCACGCCTTGCAAGACCCCTTAGAATCCTTCTGTAACGTCGGCCACCATAATCCAGCACACAAAATATTCTATGTAGTCGCTTTTCCTACATAGTGACCTCATGTTACTCCTCCATGTGCCTTAGGGAGGATGCTAGCCCATTCAAATTCTGGAACATAGCTCCGCAGTATCTCGTTTGTTCCCATCTTATATAAGTGACCTGCCATTACTGAAAAGTCTGCAGAACGAACTACTTATTCTTTCTTTTGCTGAGTAGAGTATCCTTCCAGAGCTGCAGTCATGGTTAAAAACTGAATGATATCCACAAAATAATCATCCACGACATGCAACAAAAAGAGTTGCGCATCCGAAAATCTTTCCTCCAAACTACTTGGTTCTTCACCTCTTTCAATCCTTAACAGATGGTCTCATCCGAAGTTTAATCTTCCAGGCTTCACAATGACTTCAAAGTCATATTCTTGAAACAACAACAACCATCAGCAGATTTTACCCCCCAACACAGGCTTATTGACCATGTACTTTAGCGCGGAATGATCGGTATTCATTTTGAAGTGTTCGCTCAATAAATAATGCCTAAAGTTCTGCAATGTGTAGACCATCGCCAACCCTTTGCACTTTGTAGTGGAATAATTATTTTCAGCCTTTGATAACTTTCTGCTCGCAAAGGCTATTAGATGATCAATTTCTCCTTCACCTACTTGTGTTAGTACCACACCTAGCACAATGCAAGAGGCATCTACATGCACATGGAATTCTTTTTTCCAATCTGGAATCACCAAAATAGGCGTCGTAACCATGTTTTCCTTCAAGACATCCAAACTGCGTTGACATTCTTCATCCTAACAAAGCATCACATCTTTTTTCCAATATTTTTTTGATCGGCGCGGTTATCTGGGCATACGCCTTGATAGACTTTCGGTAATACCTAGTGTGCCCCAACGTCACGCGAGCTGCTTTACATTCCTAGGGGATTCGAAATTTACAATTACAACGATATTTGTAGGGTTCACCATCAATCCCTACTTACATACTACATGGCCAAGCAAAATTCAAAAGGGCACATAGAATATGCACTTCTTCAAGTTTAGCGTGATCTAATTCCTTCGACATGTATCCAGCATGAGACACAAACTTGCAACATGGCACTTTACTAACCCAAACACAGTCTAGTCATTAAAGTACACCTCCAAAAACTTATGGATAATTCCTTGAACATCGCGATTACTACTTGGGAAAAAATTGTAGGCACGTTCTTCAATCCAAATGGCAGGTCTGTGTATTGAAAGCAACCCCACTTCGTCACGAAGGTTGTCTTACTTCGATATTTTGGCGCGATATTTATTTGATGATATCCCGAAAAGCCATCAATAAATAAATACGCCTCCTGTTTGCCAACATTCTCTAATACTTCATCTGTGAACGACATAGGAAATGGATCGTGTACACATGCACAATTCAACTTCCTTAGAACTACGCATATCCTGATTTCACCTTGTTGTCTCTTCTCTTGGACCACTATATGGCTTACCCAATAATATTCCTAGACAGGTTCAATAATATCGGCAGCCAGCATTTTATCAAGTTCTTGGTGTACATTTTCCTTATACTTCGGATTGAACCGATAAGGTCTTTGCTTAACAGGCATCGCATCTTGTTTCAACGTAATCTTCATAACACCCAAATCTCCTACAATCCCATTCAAATCCAAAAAATTCGTTGGGAAGAGATCCTGGTATTCATGCAATAGTTTAGCCACCTTATTGACTTTATCTTCATCCCAATAGTCTCTTATCTTCACAAACTTGGGCTCTGCCTCAGACCCAATGTTTAATTGTCTAGTTTTCAAAGGTTCTTAGAAATTTGGGTTCTCAGTTTTTTTTCCTTCAAATCTGCGCTGACCTTCTATCTCTAAAATATTAATATTCTGTGGATCTTCATCATCCTCTTCAGCAGTCACATTGTAACATTCCAGCGCATGGCACATCTATGTACTCCAATCCGGTTGAACTCATTCTACCAGTTCCTTCGGTGTTCTTAATATGGATCATTTTATCTCCGACAGTGCTTCATCAATATAGGAAAACCCATCCTCAAAGCTAAAAGTCAATAAGAAACTTTCTCTTAAGATGTCCCATTCAACTGTTCCGTGGTGAAGCTCCGTTTCCAAATACCAGTTCATTGGAATTGTGTCTAAGGTGTGATAGAAAATGTGCACCCATTCTGGTTGTGGTTTAGTTCCCCAGGGCTTAGTCCGTCACGCAAGATGATCATGCAGATCATCCTTCCCACTATACTCTTCTATCATCCGAGTATTATCATACCCAAACCTTAGTCTCATCATTCTTTTGTATTCCCTCCAGTCAACGAAACTCTCCTTGTGCGTACCCAACCAACGGGTAGGCGTAGCGCACAAGGCAAATTCCAACACTTGGAAGCGATGTTCTTTCAGTAATTCCTTTTAAAATTCATCTAAAAATAGATTCACATCAGTCAAACCATCATAATGCGGAAGGTTCCTTACCTCAGTTGAGACAAATCACAGTGACTTGGTCATCCTATTGCAACGAAGCATAGAAACTTCATACAATCGATTTTTCCAATGTTCAAGCTATTCATTTGAATTTTAGGCGCAGGAGCTATCCATTATCCCATGCAATTCACCCATCGGCTATAGGATTGATCCAGTCTTCATTTCGCGCGGTGATATTATATATTTGATCCAGATCATCATCGCTTTCATAGTCACAAACAGGTTCAATATATCATTCTCCTTCAACAGGGTCTAGAGGCACTATGACCCTGAGCGACTTCCTTTCAAATTTCATCATCTTCTTCTTCAGGTTAATTACCATGCCCATATCAAAAGCTGAGTCAATGCCAAGTAGCACAAGGTACAGGTTATTATCATCCACTATTTCAATGACCTCAAAGTCAACCAGCACACTTGTGCCCTCAGTATCTACTATTACACCATATAACTGCCCCATCAGAATGATTTTCTATTGATTTTCCATGCATGGCTGAATAGGAGACAACTGCAGTGCAGGTCTCCCCATCATTTCTCACGTCTTCTTAGGTAAGGAATTGGCATCAGAACCTAAATCCAAGATTACCTGATCCATTCCGTATTTACTGATCTACTCAGTGAGCCTCATCTCGCACCCCGTTTACTTCTTATGCTTATCAATTTTTCTCATGGTACACTGTTTAGCAGATATCTTGTCCTTATTTGCACATTTTTCAATCAAATCATGTAATCCTTCTACCACATTCTTATCATACAGTGACTTCATACAAGTCTTCAGAAAAGTAGCTAGTACCGAAGGATCTACTTGGTGTGTTGTACCACTTTTAGGTATTTTCCCTTGGTTTCCTGAGGTGGAGGCCTCAACGAAGTTCTTCTTGGCTTCCAAGAATGTCTCTTTAGTATGATTAAGATCAAAGTCGATTTCCTTCTCAACAACCTTGTGCACCCATTCTTCAGTCTCAAGCTTCTTTCCCTTATCTGCACCAGTGGTGATATCACTCCTTGTCACTATCTTTAGGTTCTAGTCCTCTTTGCAAGGTTCGACCCTCATCATCTAGATGTTCTGCGTAGGTTGTTGTGTCTGTGTCTTCTTTTCCTGCATTTTTTCCATGAGGACTGGACATTCCTCTATCACATGGTCAAACTATCGACAATGCTGACATGATGGATGTGTTGGGTTTGTGCAATCTCATGCGAAGTCTCTTGCTTCGCCACAATTATAACAAATTACCTTTCCTCATCCTCAACCAAATTCAACCCCTCATCCTCATCCTCTCCCCTTGAATCCTCCATGCATCCTGCACCTTAATCTGGAGGCCGCTTTTCTGCCTACATTCGATAGGTAAGGGTTCTCTCCATCATCAGTTCATAACTTCTGCAATGGCATTGATCATTTCCCACAGACTTATAGAAATTGTATAACAACTTCCGAGGGGTTTTGACAAACTTCTGCAGTAAATGGAAATTATCAGTCGCATGTTGTCCTGTAACCTGACAGATGGCGCACCATAGTGCAGGTCCTGCACTCATACCAATGGTATTCTCTGGTTTTAGCGGAACATGCCCTCCCCTAAAGAGATTATTCTTATACACCAGACAATGGTCCTTATCATCTCCATGACTCTTGCATTTCAAGCACCAGACTTAAGTGTGCACCTTTAGCTCAACTTCTTTTCCTTTCTCCAGGCTCTGCAACTCCAAGTGCAAACTTTCTAGCAGAGAGTGAATCTGTTGTACTCCAAGGTTTGTATATTATATGGGCAATTCATCTAACCTCATCATGATTTCGATGACCTCTGCTTGCGTTGCTATCTTTTGTTGAGACAATGATACTCTCAAATGTGGTAAAAGTGATGCTATATACCAGTCTCAATGTTGGGAATCTGAAATTATCATATTGGCCTGCCTGATCAGAGACTTCAACCTTTGATCGAAATCCCAAGGTGTCTCATCTATCTTTCACCGGATTTCTTTAAACTAAATTATTGACTGCTCCTCTGACTTAGGCTTACTGGACTCCTTATTCAAATCTTGTTGGGCCTCTGCCAACGTCACACTGGGGAAATCAATGCAATACTTGATGTACCAGGTTAATGTGCAATCCTGTAAGGATGTAACCAGCTGCGCTTTCTTGATGTTATCATCCATAATCTGTTGTGTTGTCCATACAGCTCCTGCGCCAAACAAATTTTTTTTGGGATCTTCGCTCCCTATTCCTTTAAATATCGGCATCTTCATCATGTTTTCCATGTTGAATGGTGGAAGTGGAGGTGGAGGTGTAGGTGAAGGTGCATGAGGGGGAGGTGGAGGTGGAGGTGGAGTGGATGGATAAGGTGTTAGCTACCTATACCAATAGGTTTCATTTTTCATGATTGGCAGGGGAAGTGCCAATATGATCTACTTTGGTGATACAAAGATCTCATATTCTTGTGGAAGAAATATACTTACATTTGGTTGATTTAGCCCTACTTCTGAATGGGTGATCCAACAGCCTAAGCTAGGTCATGCCATGTTTCAATTTTTGTTGTAGATTAGAGAAAGAAATCTGTCCAAATAGCTCAATCTTGGCAGGTAAAGTAGATAGGTAGAGAAAGAAGGTTCCCAACTGCTTAATCTGGGACCTTGGAAGCAATAAGGGTAGTTTTAGATAGAAAATCAAAAGAAAAATCCAAAGGAAAAGAAAAGGCACAAAATGGTTTGCAAATCTAAGTGCACCCTCCTTGGAGTAACAAAAAATGCTAGGCAATTGAGTGGGTAGGTAGATGGGGTTGCAGAAAGCATGGTTTATGGCATTTCACTGGCCTAAGCAAAGTTAAAACATGGTGCCAGTGCAGATTTCCTATTTCAGGAGTCTTACAGCAACTTAATGAAGCATGTCTAACTTCCAGATTACCGCCCATCACATCCATGGCTAACATCCCTATGCCACCCATGTTCATGAAAGAAGTCAAAGTCTTTTGTTGGTTCTAGTTTCTGTAAAGAGCCACATTTCTTGTGTAAAAATTCTTTTCATTTTGATCTACTTCCTAAAAACTAAGTTGATTTCATATAAACAGCTTAGTATTTTACCCCCGCTCATCCACCTCTTTTCACTCATACTAACTACTAATCTATCACTATTTAACTCCTTATACCCCCTATTCCCCCTATTACTATGTAAATTTGGCAAAAAACCCAAAATATCTATATATCCCCTTCCCCGAGCATTATAGCTCTATGTATCATTTTGAAAGTTTCAAAGGCTAAAACATTGAGCGTGACCCAAAGAGCGACGAAAAATTAATCTTGGGATTAATTCGGGATTTTCTCGAATTAATAACCAAAACCCGCTTTGTAAATAAACCTTGCAAAAAACCAAAAAACCCACTTTTTACAATGTTCCGCCGGGCACACATTTCGGAAATAATAATATTTTATTTTTCCCCGCAGTCAGTATTGCCCTCGCATCTCATCAACCCGTCGACCGTCGGATCTGGGCTTTCCCATCCGACGACCCACATGCATATCGGACGGGCCCCGATCACCGCACTTTACCGCCCGAGAAACTGTCAGAGGGTGACGTCAGGCCTCTGCCACGCGTCACCCCCATATCTTCTCGGGCCGCCCTCTGACAATACCGTGACCGTATCGAGAGCGGTTCGAGAAAATCCACTTACCGCTGTGTTATACCGCTTGCCCACGTCACCGCTACGTCCCGACTCCCGACCACGTCAGTTCGACTCGGCGCCCTGTCGGCACCCCCGCTCGCCAGCGCTCTGATGTGTCCGCCACCTCTGCAATCCCTGTGGACCACTCACAGGCTGCCACTTCACTTGATGATGTCATGCTGACGTCACCCGACCCTAACCCCACCTGATGACGTCATGTTAACGTCATCCAAAAAACGCGCCAATAACCCAAAAAGTCTATATTTTAGCCAAAATTTCGTGTTTTTATCACTTTTGCTAAAAGAACTCTTACTCACCTCTGCATGCAAATTACGACCACCTGTCGCCAACCTGCAGAAATCGACCCGAAGAACGTTGGCACCTCCAACCCACCTGCATTTGTGACCATTGCCGGCAATTCACCAGGTATTTATCCAAAGCACCCCCTCAGCGCCTGGTTGTGTCCATAATTCTCCAGAACTAAATTAAAAAGAGTGAGGAAACCTG
>APFE030656588.1:9974-21648 GCA_000404065.3 Pinus taeda | reverse complement strand
AAAATCAAACGAAACAACAGGTAGATCAACATCATAGTGAAAAATGTTTTGATGTAGGTGATTGGGTATTTCTACTGTTACATATCAAGCAAACTATTTATGAGAAGGAAATGTTGGTAATACTACATGCACTTAAAATGGCGACCTTACCGAATGGGAAGACTCTTCAAGGATGAGGATGTGGAAGCATTGTTTTGTGCTATTTCTATTATCCAACCAAATTGGATAAGCGAAGCAATGGATGAATGGAAGAAGGACAAAGAAGTATGTCCACTTATTCAAAAGTTGCAAAAGATCCCAATTCAAACAATATTGCCAGAAATTGAAGAGGAAGGAAAAATCATATTGGAACTTGGAGCAGTCACAGAACAAGAACTCGACAGCTACGAAATCAATCAATTACAGAGTATCTCATCAAGTGGAAGAACTTACCCGCTGAAGATTCCACATGGGAGGACAAGAATTTTATACAGAAGCATCAAGAACTACTCAAGCGTTGAGGACAACGCTTTTTGAAGGAGAGGGGCATGTTAGGCCCTATAATACTAGTGTAACCCTTATTGTTATTAGTACAAACCACTTATTATATTGATGTACCCATGTAGTGCCCATATTGTTACTATTGTGCCCCATAGAAGCCCACTATTGTTATTATTGTGCCCTTACATTATTATTGTTATGTCGGCTCTGATTATGTTATGACCCCTCAGACTCCTATATATAGAAAGGAGGTCTTTTCATTTGTATCATCCAAGAATTGTTCATTTATGTAATGTAAAGGAGGTTGCCCCCTCGAAGAGGCTGAATTCTAAGGCGTTGATCTATCTTTTCTATCTTTTCTTGAGCTGGTTTCATAACAAAGTTCAAGCTGGAGAAGAAGAAGAGAGGGGATGCAATTTACAGCATTAACAATGTTGTGGTCAGAGTTGCGACACATATACTGTCTCGGAAGGTAATGTGAAAGTATTGCATGGGTGAGGTTCCCACGCCGGTGGTTGCACTTGCCGCGCAATGCACAGAAGGGGTCCAGTTTAACTTGGCCGACTACTTGTGTAGAGAGTTCCTGGAAAACTGCCGTGAGGTGCAGGAGTAGGGGAAGACTTTCCATTATGCATGGTTGTTGTTGTCCATCGTGTTATGGCATGGGAATTGCCCGAGGACAACCAATTCCCCACGATTGCACAAGACTTTCTAGAGGCAGCGAAGTATGCTTCGTTGTGGGCAACCAAAGATGTGCAGAGAATCAGGGACAGTAAGATATTCTGGGTGTTCATGGAGATGAACATCAGAATGGAGATTAAGCGCAAGCTGTGGTTATCGCCCACTATTTATAACAGTCTGCAGAGCTTCACGGAGTTCAAGGCAGACTTTCATCATGTATACATCAAGGTGCACAAGGACCCCACGAAGACATGGAATGAGCTCCCTTATCTCGTGACAGACAATGTCATCTTCGCCATCCTAAAGTCGTGGTTGCTGGAGTGGCGTGCTCTAGCCAACTTCATAGTGGAAGTAGAAAAGTCCGCCACCCAAAGGAAAAAGGATGTGGAAAAACTATGGATGGCGCAGTTGGCAGAGAAGAGAAGGAACGAAGCAGTAGCAGCCAAGGTGCAGGAGGCGCATGACGCTGCGAAGGCAGTGGAAGAGCAGCAAAAGGTAGCAGAGAAGGAGCGTGAAGGCCAGAAGTCCCCTTCACCCGAACAGGAAACAGATCTAAAGGAAGGTGGCGTGGACCCATAGACAGCTTCCACACAGTTGAAATGACAGTGCCCAAGAGAGCAGGTAGGGCCACAGAAGAAGTTGAAGGCTTCAAAGACTTCTTTCGACCCAATCACCCTCACCGAGGGGGATCTACATGACATTGGGGAGATGGTGAGGGACGTCACTACGGAGACCCTCTAGCAATTCATGGAGAAACACCAGATGGTGTTGGGGGCTCTCTAAGCACAGATACAGGAGTTGCAGGTATGCACTCCATAGGCTGGTACTGTGTCGACTAGCCTCGCATTAGGCATGGCCACGGCTGAGGAAATGTTGCGTGCCTGAATGACTAACACTATAGTGTTGCTAGAGGGAGCACTCCTGACAGAAAATGAGGCTGATAGGCCTATGGTTAGTAGGCTAAAGGGCATCAGGATAAATATAGCTACGCTCCCTCGGGAGACGCTCTATGTTTTGAAGGAGGGAGTTACTGCAAAACTGCGAGACAGGGAGGGTCGCGCACTCCAGGTCATGAGCGAGAAGTGCATCAACATCAAACAGTTGAGCCTGCAATGCGATGAGGTTGTGGCGCAGAACAAACAACTAGTGCAAGTGGTTGACGAAGCCTGCCAGATGGTCCCAGAGGTGGCCATCCAAGCAAAGGAACCAACAGAGGCGTGCATCCAGAAATTAGCAGTAGGGGTGCACGAGGCAAAGGAGGAGATGGCGAAGGTTCAACTAGAGCTGAACCTTCAGATCACCTAATTGCGATTGAAGGCGCAACCTTCAACACTGCCAGAGGTCAAGGAACAACTCACCCTCACCATTACAGCAGCCCTAGCAGAGGTCAACAGTGTAGTGAAAGACTGCACAAGGTTGTTCGAGGTTCTCACTACTCTGTAGGAGGACCCAAACATATAGCACCTAGAAATAGAGGCACATGAGCTACAATAGAGGTATGATGAAGTAAAAGGGACAGCACAGACGGTTGCCCTTACCCAGAGGCTCGTGCAGATGCAGCAGGTGAAAGCGCTCAAGGAGCAGATGGATGTTGTTCAACACAAGGAAATAGTTTTGAAGGTGCGCTTACAACCATGGATTGATGAGGCGTTCGACATTACAACCTATATTGAAGCAAATCTTGCGCAAATGCAAGGAACACAGGAATAGGTTCAGGGAAGTAGTTCAGCTATAGCAGTTTTTGAACAGTGCGTCCTGGCAGTATAGTAGGCAGCCGCTCAGTGCATTGTCAATCTTGTAGCAGTCCAGGCAGAGTTGGGAGGTCTTCGCGCAAAGATCTCCGCACCGATAGAGTGACTCGAGGGCAAATCACAATGTTTTTGTTGGGAACCTATTGGACGCGGGATCCCCCAAGGAAAGTTTTGGGGCTTAGAGCCCAAATTTTGGTCACAAATTGAAACTTCGATGTAAAAACTCCACATTTTGTGGGCGTAGTGTCCATAGCTTGTAAACGAGTCATAGGGTTGTCCGCCCTCAATTTTGTAATGTAATGTCAGCTATCCATGGTCCACGGACCATGGGACTGTATAAATAGAGTGAGGCTCTAAATAGTAAAAACATCTAATCTAAGAATCTAAGGATGGAATAGAAGCGTAGTGGAAGATCAAAAGTGTAGAGTCTAGTTTAGGTCGTAGATTAGGATAATTCTCTATAGTTGAGTGCGCAGAGGCCTAATAGTCTGCAGTTGAGTGTGCAAACCCCTGCAGCTGAGTGTGTAGGGCAAGTCGAATCTGTAACAGTTGGAAACATTAATAAAGAGAAGTTTTATATCATTCCTGTGTATTTATTCCCTGTTTTCTACTGTTTATATGATGCACGAACATATGTGATTGTGATAATTAAGTGAATGTGAGATAAAGTATTTGATTACGTGGATTTAACTAAGATCTTTAAGAAGATAAGTAAGATCCGCGGTATAGTTTGGGGAAATAGCGCAGATCATTTCCATAGTAGTGCAAAAGCACCTCAACCCTTGGTTAGGGCCACATGAAAGTGATTATAACAGATCGCAAAGGTCTCACAGGTTAGCATAGTGTGCGAAGTGACCTTGCCGAAGGTAGGCATAGTTAGACTAAATTGACACCTCATAAATCTCACGGGTGCAGAAACTTGGTTCCAGCATTCCCCCATACTGCTTCGGTTGAGACTTCAGTCCACGCTCTGTAGGTTGATGCTGAAAGGGCCAGTAGTGTAGGGATTTGTTTGGCTAATTAACTCTGAACCTGGGTCAGGCCCCATCAAGCCAAAAATATGTCAGGTAGCATGGAAACATATGACTAATAATTGTCATTTGCTGTAGAAGTTTGTACAAACACTACAACAACTATTGTGCAACTTTTGTAGGTCGGTAGGGCATGATGAGCATAATTGCCGAAGTTATGAATTGATCATAGATAGAACACCCGCCTATAGAGTTTAGGTAGAAATGCGACCTCCTAACCAAGGCGTTGGGAGGGTGTGGACAAGCTTTCAGGGGTGCAGACGAGGCCGAGGCAGAGGAGGACTGGGCAGATGTCGGGGACAACTGATATGTTACAATTGTGGAGGACCCGGACACTATGCCCGTGAATGCACTAACCCAATGTGTCCATCGTGCAAATATTGTACTTAGTTTGATCATGATACTAAGGACTATCCTACAATGATAGCAAGGATACGCAACAAAGGGGTGCTACCTCCACTGCTGACTCAGAACCTACAGATGATGAGGGCTGAGCCTTGCAAAGAGGATATGAATGTGAATATAGTGCTCCGAAGTGGAATTGCAACAAGCAATGATAAGGGGAAACAACCTGAAGACAATGTGTGGGTTCACTAAGCTCAAAAGAAGGAGGTTGAATTTGATTTCGAGTGTGCATGTGAAACGTTTATGGAAGCAAAGAAGAGCTTCACTAAGGCCTCTACCTCAGGGAGTCGGGATAAACCTGTTTAGGAAATGGAACCTTCTATGCTTACGACCTTTCTAGAGACCTGCATGAAGTTGTTGTGTGATAGCAAGGCTATGAAGGGGTTACAAGAACTTATAAATAGATGCATCGAAAACACTCCGGGTGAACCGTGCGTGGTACAGAAGATTGGTAAGAATAAGGCAAGGATAAGACGTGAGATGAGACTTACCGTGCAGATAGGAGAATATGAAATTGATTGGGTTATTCTGGATCTAGGGTTAGACGCGAACGTTTTTCCAAAGTAGACTTGGGAGCGAATGGGGAAACCTACGTTGTAGTGGTCTCTGATTCAATTAAGGATGGAAAATCAATAAAAGATCATCCCCATGGGATGGTCATAGGGAGTAACTGTAGATATTGAAGGTGCGAGCACATTGGCTGGTTTTGAAGTAATATAAATTGTGGAAGACGACAACCCCTACCCTGCGCTCCTTAGCATTGATTAGGCTACCGACATGAACAAGGTAATCAACCTAAAGAAGTGAAAGAGATATTTGAAAAGTAATCACTCCACGTAATAGTACCCCTAGATCCTGTAGAAGGATTGCGCTATACTGAACCAATCCGTGATTATGAAAGTGATGACGATTTGGACTACATATATAAGATAACAGTATGAGACCAAGATTGGGTGACTCCGACAGTGGATGGATGAACTACATGGGATTGTGAGATTTCCTGCACCTCAGACTCAGATGAAGAATTAGAGCGATGGCAGAATCGACTACATGAAGTAACTACACTGAGTTGTAACATGATGACCCGATCGATGTGTTGTGTGTCATCAGAGGTAAGAAATCTGCCCGCTTATGATGGCTTGAATGATGTGGATGTGTTTTTGGATGCATTTGAGAGGGAAGTACCATAGAAGCAGCGCTTCCAAGCCTTGGACTGGGCACTGCACGCTACGCCCGCGAGATGGTGGGGTACGCACAAGGGTAGTTTTGATGATTGGTGCGAGTATAGGAGGATGATGAGAACATGCTTTGGGAAGCCGAAGGTATGAGTGACAAACAAGGATGATGGGAAGGATGATTCATGTGAACACTTGGCCAAATGGGCTAAGGCCTATGGAGCGAAGCCCCAACCTGAAAGGGTGCACTTATTTTGTCACACCCTAGATGTCATCCCGATGAACTGGTACTTGGAGATAGAGGTCTGCCATGACACAAGAGAATGGGATATTTTGCGCGAAGGGTTCATAATGACGTTCAACTTCAAGGATAGGTTTGATTATATTGACGAAGCACTACAAGAAGTTAAAGCAACGATCTTTAGGATACCGCATGATCCTTTCGATCTGATTCAACCCAATTCGACTACTCAATTGAGGCACGTGCTGGAATGCTATAACGTGATTTTTGGAGAAGAATACGAGGAGCCCCGAAATATTAATATCCCTAAAACCACGGGTCACCACGAGGTCGAGGGACTGTCGATAGAGAATCTGGATATAACTGCACCGCTGAAAACTAAACAGATAAATGTTGGCATGGAGGCGTAGCCCAAATTTGCAAATATTAGAGATTATTGGGATGACGCGGTGGTAGATAAGGTTGCCGAATTGCTCCTCGAATACAAAAAGTTGTTCCCTACCAAGTTTATAGAGTTAAAGGGGATAATAGGAGACCTGGGCATTATGAAAATCACGTTAAAACCCAATGCGAAGCCAGTTAAGCTAAGACCTTACCGTCTCAATCTGAAGTATAAGGAGAAGGTCTAGTTAGAGTTAGATAAGATGCTCGCGGCAAGCATCATTGAGCCCGTAGAATGATTGGGTGAGCCCAATGGTGGTACAGGAAAAGAAGCAGAAGGATGAAATAAGGATATGCATAGATCTCAGGAAGTTGATTAACGCTTGTGTGCATGACCCTTTCCTGACTCCATTCACTGATGAGTTATTGGATAATGTAGGTGGCCATGAAGCGTACTCCTTCACTGATGGGTTCTCTGGGTACCATCAAATGAAAATTGCACCTCAAGAGAGAAGCAAGACAACCTTCGTGACTGAATGGAGATGTTTTTAGTACACCATAATGCCTTTCGGATTAAAAAATGCGCTTGCAATTTTTTCATGCATAGTCATTGCTGCATTCAAAGAATTTATTCATAAGTTTCTGGAGGTGTACTTTGATGACTGAGTTGTGTTTGGGTTGGTAAAACACCATGTGGCAAGTTTGCACTTAATGCTAAATACTTGTCGAAGGCACCACATTGCACTCAATCTAAAGAAATGTTTGTTTTGCGTCCCTTTTGGGACTCTGCCAGGTCATGTGGTATGTAGACATGGATTGATGGTAGATCATGTGAATATCGCAGTGATAATTAACCTGGAGGCACTAAGGAGTGTGAAATAGCTGTGCACAACATTGGGACATACTGGGTACTACAAGAAGTTTATCAAGGGCTATTCCCAGATCACTATGCCTATGTAGAAGTTATTGAAAAAGGATGACACATTCTGTTGGAATGAGGACTGTCAGAAAAGCTTGGATGTGCTGAAAGGAAAAATGGTCACTGCGCTGATTTTAGTCTTCTCGAATTGGAGGAAGGAGTTTTATGTACATGTAGACGCGTCATGTATAGCACTGGGAGAAGTATTGACACACGTTGGAGGATAAGAATTGGACCATCCTATAGCATTCACAAGCAAGAGGTTATCCAAGGCTGAGAAGAACTATTCCACCACTGAGTGTGAAGGACTAGCCATGGTATACGCGCTCCAAATGTTTAGACACTATTTGCTGGGTGGACATTTTAAGATGTATACGGATCATTTTGCTTTGAAATACCTGATCAATAAGCCTGTGTTGGGGAGGTGAATCTCAGATGGTTGTTATTGTTCTAGGAGTATGATTTTGAAGTTATCGTGAAGCTAGGACGACTAAACGTGGGACCAAATCATCTGTCACGCATAGAAACGGGAGAAGATCCCACTAATCTGGAGGAGGGATTTCCTGACACATAGCTATTTGCAGTGCGCATCGTGGATGGTCACTTTGGAGACATCATAAACTTCCTAACAACAGGAACTGCCCTGGAAGGCTAGACCACCAAGTAGAAAAAGGAGTTATTGGTGTGTGCAGCAGAATTTTCTATCATTGTCGGACATCTGTACAAAATGGAGTCTGATGAAGTATTGCAACAATATGTACTGGAGTTTGAAAGAAGTAGTATCCTCGTGAACACTCATGGGGATGGCGCAGGAGGGAATTATGTAGGAAGGGTGGCCACGCAGAAGATTCTACGTGCATGGTTGTGGTCGCCAACCCTCCATCGGGATTCAAAAGCCTACTGCAGGGCGTGCGATGTGTGTCAAAGGACTCGCAGGCCATCACAGAGAGATGAGATGCCTCTGAACCCACAGATGATGTTACAACCTTTTGCGAAATGGGTAATAGATTTTGTGTGACCCATTCAGCCTCAAGGAAAGAATACGAGTGCGCTGCACATTATCACCACGACTGAGTATTTGACTCAATGGATGGAGGCACAACCTATGAAGGACTGCAAAGGCGCAACTGCTGCAAAGTTTCTCTTTGAGTATGTACTAACACAATTTGGGTGTCCAAAGAATTTGACGAGTGATCGCGATATGCACTTTCTGAATGAAACGATCAGTGCCCTGATGACGGAATTTCAAGTATATCACTAGAAAAGCATGCCTTATCACCCACATGCTAATGGGATGGTGGAAGCATTCAATAAGGTACTGGAGAATGCGCTGACCAAGGTTTGCAACGCTCAGAAAAATGATTGGGACCTGCGCATACCTGCATTACTATGGGCTTATTGAATGACGTACAAAAAGTTGACTGGACAGACACCCTTTAGGCTTGTATATAGTGTTGAAGCAGTGATCCCAATGGAATAAATTGTGCCTAGTCTACGCATAGCGGCACTCATGGGTATGACGGATACGAAGCCCTAGAAGAGGGGCTTGTGCAACTTGGTGAGATTGAGGAAGAAAGGTTTCTGGCTGGACTCGCTAGGGCCCTATGTCATTAAGGAGATTACCGATGGTGGAGAAATTCAGTTGGTTAAATTGAATGGAGATCCCTTCACAGGAAAGGTGAATTGCAATCAATTGAAGCCATACATCGGTGATCCGGCCAGGTGACTATATGAAGGTAACATAGTCTTAGCACTCCAAGTAGTTGAAAGGAGGCGCGAGACTATAAAATACATTGTCCGGGTTGGGACACTGTGTGACACTACGCGATCGGGGGATTGCGCGAACGAGGAGATGTCACAGGGTTCACAACAACGCAGAGAGAGTTGTGCTACCCAGGGAAAAACCATGCAGGTTAGCCAGAAAGTGACTTTTAAAGTCACTATTCATGATTTGACGATGAGAACATGGCCAAATGGAGCGGGGGGGTGACTAAAATTTATGGGTAAGATCCTTGAAAATTTGCTACCAATCTGGCATTGATGAACCGAATTTGGGGGAAATGGTCAGATTTGAATTCAAAATGGCCTATAAATTACATGTGGTTGCCCAATGAAAAACACTTGCCATTTTGAGCATTGAGTTGGTGAGCTCTCAGATGTGCATGAACTATGCATTTTTAGAAGAATTGCTTGACTGCCCAGTGTTTGATTGATTTCTAGAGTTCACCCACAATTTCATCTGTGACATTATCCCAGAATCAGAAGCTATGGATGCCAAAGCAGTGACAACTGAGGGGGTTGTGCCGAAGGTTTTTATGGAGGTAGAGGGAGTTGCTCTGGAGGTTGCAAAGGTACTAGCTGAAGTCCCCAAGTCACCACAGATGCCTAGATCGAAGCCTACCCTGGCCAAGGAGAGTGCAAAGGATAAGAAAGGCAAGCATACTGCAACACCAGTGCACCGTCGCCTAGAAGAAACCCACAGAAGGACAAGCCCGCCACATAGGAAAAGGGAAAAACTATTAACTTGGAGCTAGAGGAGGAAGAGGTTGAGGACATCCCAATGGATGATGAGGATATGGGGGTTGGAAGTGGAGTACGTTGAAGTCGAGGGTTCTGACCCTATTACTAAGTTGCCCAAATACGTCCCTCCGCACAAAGGCAAGACCAAGGTGCCGAATGACATTGAAGAAAGCAAGGTCGCCTTGCACATACCTCCGTTGTCAAACGAGATTGTCTTTGAAGGACTGCGCTTGGGGCGGGTTTTGCTGTTGAAATTGGAACACTGGGACTTAGCTGACATTGAGAATTTCCTTCACTTGGTGACAGAATAACTAATGCACCGCGTTGTTCATACAACCACCGGGATGACTGTGTTGGAACCATGGAAGTGGCTCAAGGGTGTAGACAAGGCAGGTCTTCTCAACCTGCTATGGGTGTCGCACTATAATCGCACACCCATTACATTATTCGTAATCAAGTATTTGTTTTGCTTGGTGCACGATGGGTGTCTATGGCTGGAGGAGCCGATACCCATCACTGACAGGTTGATCCATAGGATCACACGGCTGCCATATATAGGGGAAACTCTAGCCATGATGTTTGGCAGAAAAGGAGGCAAGCATACCCTCATGGAGGCCATGAAGGAGAAATTCAAGCTCGTGGAGAAGCCATGAAGCTATGCCATCTCGAGTATCTGTGATCTTGTTGTCAAGGTGGCCAAGCTGATTTTAGTAGGAAAAGTTATGCGGAAGTGTCATGTAGATGAAGTGTTGGCACCTGTCATTGCTCTAGTGACCAAATACACAGAAGGAGTTCAGTTTAATTGGGCATCCTATCTCTGCGGTGAGTTCCTCACAAACTATCACGAGGCATAGGAGCTTAGCAAGACCTTCCACTATGCGTGGCTCTTGCTGTACATTGTGCTGGTAGCCTAGGAGCTGCCTGAAGATAGTCAAGTCCCCTCAATCATGCCAAACCTGCCAGAAGTAGCGAAGTATGTTTCGCTATGGGCAACCAAGGACACTCAGCGCATCAAGGATAGAAAGACCTTATTAATCTTGATGGAAATGAATAGACGCATGGCCGGTAAGATGTCGCTCGACCGAATCATCCTAACAGAAGGAGATTTGAATGACATTGGAGATACAGTGTGGGATGTCACCACAGAGGTACTACAGTAGTTCGAGCAGCAGCAACAACAAGTATTGGGGGCCATCCAGACAGGTCTACATGAGCTACATATCCGTGCATCACAAACTGGCGCAGTGTCCACCATCCTCACCATCAGTACTTCAGAAGCCGCCGGGATGCTGCACGGAAAGGACTCCTGAGCAATAGTGTTTCCAGAGGGAGCACTGACAACAGAGATTGAAGCTGACAGGCCCACTATCAGCACCTTCAAAGGAGTAGGGCTGAACTTGTCAACACTTCCTAGCGAGGTGCTCCATCTACTGTAGGATGGGGTGATCGTGGAGCTGAGGACCCGCGAACAACGCGTTTTGCAGGTGATCAGTGAGTAGAAGTTCAATAATGTGCAGATGGCCCTACAACGAGACTCTGCCATCATTGCCGTGAATGATGTAATCGTTCACAATAAGTGCATAATTCAGGTCATAGAGGAATTTTAATTGGCATCCCAGCCTTCAACTTCGCTAGAAGTAAAGGAGCAGCATGCAACCACTGTCACAGAGGTGATAGCGGCAGTAGACAGTGTAGTAACAGACTACACAAGGCTGTCTGAATAGTCATTCTAGGTATTGACCAGTTTGCAAGAAGATCCTGATGTACATAGGATGTAGATAGAGGCACGAGAACTGTAGCATCGCTACGACGATGTGAAAGGAACAACATGCACTGTCTCCCTCACATAGAGACTTGCAAAGCTATAGGAGGCCAAAACACTGAAGGAACAGGTAGATGCAACTCAACACAAAGAGGTAGTGTTGAAGGCACGCTTGAAGCCTTGGTTGGAAGAGGTCTATTTAGTCACGGCCTCCATTGAAGGCAAGCTTGCTAGTCTTCAGGCGACTTAGCAGAAGCTTCAGGTTGACAGTTCTCGACGAGCGCCAGAGAAATTGGTCGAAGAAGTGAAGTAGGCGGTCGTGCAGTGC
>APFE030656587.1:0-14030 GCA_000404065.3 Pinus taeda | reverse complement strand
GTCTACATTACCTTCCCCAAGTTGTGTAAGCACTACCACCATGATTCCTAAAGCATCAACATGCATATGAAAATATATATTCATAAAGAAAGGCCATAATTTGGGCACTTACTAGCTTCTTCTTGAGCATGTTTTCTCAAATTCACATTAAGGGGCCCAACAAAACACTTTATACTTCTTTAACGACTTCTCCATAGGTTGTGTGATGGACGCATAGTTGTGAAGAAATATTATATAATAGATCGTATGACCTAAGGTAGACTGCAATTGTCAGGGCAGGAACACACACAATTTTTGTAGCCTACCTAAATGCCTCCCTAGCTTCAGGGTATCGATCCATATGTGTTGGCATCGAAATGCGATGAATGGTGCGTCAACCATAGCCCAAATTGTAGCGCACATCATCTATTAGTTAGATTTTCACCACGTTATCTCCACCACTCAGTAATTGAGTTTGATCAATCTATCTACATACATTAACATCAGTTGGGGGGATACTAGTGAGTGTGGCATGCCTAGGACCGAGAGTCTTGGACTAAGAACGCTGGGATGACATGCATGAGCTTTAGCTACCACCGAGGAAAAGGGGATAATGAAACAACAATGATTGACTGTATAACAACAATTTTTTAATATAGAAATGGGTTTTATTGAATAATATACAAATAAGGTATATGTTAGGGAATTTGTGCTATGAATGTGAGAATATACCAATTCTAGTTTGGACCAAATTTCCACCACATGAAGAAGAGGAGGGTAGCTTCAATAAGAACCCAAAAGACGAAAAGGTCACGTAGGGAAAGCAACAACCCATATCAACTCTTTTGCCACTTGACCATATGATGTAAATGTAGCCTCCTCACACTAGGCTAGCATTCTCTTGAGCCAAACATGGATGAAATGAACAGACAGTAAAAGATGTTCAAATGATGAGTAAACAAACTCGGCTTGAAGCCTTATCTTTAGAGATAACTTTCTTCTCTATTTAGAGTGGTTGAAATCCATGGAAGTCAGTCGAAAGTTAGAGATCATATCTCCCACGCAAGTAATCAAACCTTGGGCATGCAACGAAACTTCACCTTTAACATCAAGTTGAGAGGGCACAATAATGCTTATTTCAGCTGGTCTAATGATAGAAAACTCAACCTCATGCCACCCCCTCTTCATTCCCTAAGCTTGTATCCCTTATTGGTCTATGCTCATATCCCTTTCCTAAATCAGAGTGTGTATTCATTCATTGAGTTTAGAAAGTGCGTTGGTTGAATAGGGTTCAATGTAAGTATTCTCATTTTCCAAGTGAGAAAAAAATATAATCCCTCTTCCTAATGAAATCTATTTAAATATCATTAAACCCAATCCCTATTGTCATCCCTAAAAGACAAACTTACTCATTTGTTTCTCTTGATAACTGGCCACTCAATCACTCAACCACCAGGAACTGGAATGGATTATTTGACTTGATCAAATTGTTCCGTGTGCTTCAACGAAGTATGGTTCAACCTGTGCTAGCTATGGAAGGCTTGTGAACTAGGGACCCTGCTTTGAGATCTTCATCAGTTGGATAAATAGTTGAAATTGACGGTGCTAGAACAGGTTCTTTAACCGAGTCATCCACTTAGTTCATCGACTTTGAAATATGCTCTACTCCTATGGGATCAACTCCAATGATGGAGGATCTGTGATTTCTCTCAAATGGGAACAGGATCTGCTACCGTTTATAGGTATGCCACTGAATAATCTAAATTTGTGAGATATGGATATGAAACTAGATATGCTCGGACCATCCACATCTCGATTTGCACATGGATAATATCTAGTGGATCTACTTACTCAATCAAGGTTCAAAACTAGGTTACATCATTAATTGAAGCTGGTGAATCAACTAGCTCTATCAATGTTTTAAAACTCCATCTCCGACACCAACTCGGCCGAGGGTCGACTCCGACTTGGTATCGACTCGCCGACTCGGTTTCAATGACTTGGTCGTTGTAAAAAATACATTAAATATTTCTTTTTTTATAAAAAAACATAATTTTAAAGATTTTCATTCATGTTTCCAAACACATAACATTAGAATATAGATAGAAGACAACATATGATCAAAGCATGCTCATGTATATATCCATTATATCAAAATGGCATCCAGTGCACTGTCCAATACACGCATGATGATGATATAGAGATCAAAACAAAAACACATAACCAAGGAGGCTAGAAATGACCTCTACAACAAAAGTAAGCTGTGACCAATACTACTGGCTAGTGGCTACTGCTAGAGGAGCCAAGATCATCTAGATCAACCTCTGGATCAGAGTCAGGCAGGGGGCCCCATGGCTCCTCCTCATCATCATCTCCAACTGCAACTGTAGAAGTGGTAGCACTTGCAGGCTATGCGGCAGCTGCAAGCTGAGATAGACGAGATGTGCACTTTTGTCATGGCTCCACATAAGAAGTGCCTACATTTGGAGGACTTGGGGCTGGCCCTGAGGCTGGTACAAGTGTATCAGGATCTACATTCAATTGACCATTATGTTCGAGTGATGCCTCCACCTGTAAATCCAAATAAATATCCTCATCAGAATCAAACTCTGCTGGATGACTCTCCACCACCCAATCTGATGTTGGATCAATGTCTTCCAACACAATGGGATCTGAATCAGGTCTTTTGTTCAACAATTGGTTGCGTCTGAGTCGAAGGTTGTATTGGATATAGACTAGATCATTTAACCTTTTTTGATCCAAACGATTTCTCTTCTTTGTGTGAATCCTCTCAAAGACAGACCAATTGCGCTCACACCCAGTAGCATTGCAAGTTTGACTCAAAATACGAATTGCAAACCTCTGCAATTCAGGACAATGGCTACCAAAAGCCTCCCACTATTGTGTTGCAAAAAACATAGGAGTGTAATGAGTTAGCTCAACAAAATTACAAATTATATCCAACTTTCAAATTATAAATGATTTAACGAAATAAGTATTAAGAATTTGAAAATTGAAATTTATGTTTACCTGGCTCATCTGCTTCCCTTGCAATCTTTGCTAGGTTCTTCCCAAAGGTACTTGAGGCATTGCTGAAGGTTGTGGCTTGTTGGTGTATCTCCAATTGATCACACACAAATGGGATCATGCGATTAATGCAGTCAATCAATCCATCTCTAACCTCCCCTTCAAAGCTCCTGTCGCCTTAGCTTTATAATGATACCATGGGTTCAAAAAATACCCAACTGCATGTATAGGGCGATGGAGTTGATTGTTCCATCTTTCATTAATAATTGCCCAAATGGGCCCATACTTAGCCACTTTATCCTTGTATCCCCTCTTTATTTGCTCCTTTGCTTGACCCATAGCCTCATAAATGAAGCCCATAGCCAATATTTCCCCATCCACCAACTGCAACACCTTAACCAGTAGCTTAGCAAGCTTCACAATCTATGCTACCTTTCTCCAAAATATTTCTTCATTAACTTTCTTTTTCAATTCTTTGCCTTCCAGTTTGTGAGACCATTGGCTTTGATTTCATTCTTCACTGGAAAAAATCTTTTGCAGGTTTCTATGTTGTGAAAGCATAGATTGTAATGTCAAAAAATGAGTAGCAAATCTAGTGATGGCAGGCCTAATAATATCCTTGCCCCCTGTGTGTTTCCTCATCAGGCTCAAAATCCATGAATGGTTGTAGATAAATTTTATTCTTTTGGCATGATCTACAGTGCTTTTGACCCAATCTAATTTTCCAATATCCTCAAGCATGAGGTCTATGCAATGTGCAGCGCATGGGGTCCAAAAGATGGTTCTGTGTTTTTCCTCTAACAGTTTACCAGCAAGAACAGAGTTAGAGGTATTATTTGTGATGACTTGAACAACATTAGCCACCCCCACCTCTTCAACAACCTCATCCAATAGTTGAAACAACAATTGTCCATCTTTTACCTTATCAGATGCATCAACTGATTTTAGAAACATGGTTCCCTATGGGCAGAAGATAAGAAAATTTATGATGGTATAGTTTCTTTGATCAGTCCATCCATCTGACATGATGGTACATCCTGTTCTTGCCCACAAGTCCTTGAAATCTTTCAAATACTCATTAATGGAGGCAATTTCTTTCTGCAAATGATACCCCCTTAGCTCATGCATAGTAGGGCCTTTGAAGCCTTTTCCAGTAGCATGTATGGCATCAAACATAGGCTCATAATATGGTTAACGGGAAGCATTGAAGGGGATATCAGCATCATACCACCATCTAGCTATGTAATCATAAGCAGTCTTCCTCAATTCTTTCTTCCAATGGTCATCTAAAGAGGGCTGCAAATGACTTCTACTAGCTTGAGGACCATGTGCATCTGATAGAGAAGAGGGAGTGAAATAACTTTTGATATTCATATCACCCTTTTTCATTTTACCCTTTCCCTTTTCTTGAATAGACTCAAAAGAGGGAGGAACATATTAGAAGGGGTTGGATGCATCAGTACAAGGGATAGAGGAAGAACCCTCAAAATCAAAATGGGGGTTGGTAGCCAGTACTTTTTATATATTCCTCTTCCTCCGAATTTCAGCCTCTAACTCTTTTTGCCTAGCCTTATCTTCTTTAAACTTCTCAAAGTTGGCTAACAAATCCTTCCTAATCTCCCCAATTTTTGGTGAGGTACATCAAGTAATTTGGCCTCTAATCCCCACCAAGTGTTGTTTCAGCCTATTAATGCCCCCAGGACCTTCCTTAATTTTCCTATGGAAAAATTTGCAATGCATTTGACTATCAACCATTTCAACATATGCCCAAGCAACATCTTTCACTCTAGGTGCCGTTTTTTGATTTGGAAATGAAAGCAAAAAATCAGAAAATGTAAAAAAAAAGCATTTATTCAATGTTAATTTCTTTCACAAAAAACACTCTTTAGGATTTCCAGATTTGCACATAAAATTTAATAAGCAAAAACAGATTTTTACAAGTGAAAAAAAATACCTCGAGGCACAAACTGCCTCCTCAAGCTTGCTCCAAGAAACCAACTCGTCAATGGCAAATGCTGCTCCAAATGGCTGCCGAAGAAGCTCGTCACTCAAGCTACAATGCTTTCCCATGACTCCTCACTGCTGCTCCAAAAGCAAACTCAACAACTCCTCACAAACTCTCACTGAAATTCTCACTCAAATGCATGAGATGGCTATGAGAAAATGAGAGGGGTTGGGTGGATTAAATGGGGTTTAGGAGAGGGGAATGGACCCCAAAGGCAAAATAGACAAAACAAATTCAGGTTTTGGAGTCCCCCAAAAAAAAAATAAAAAAAAAACAATTCGTTGAGTTATGGGTTTTTGGGCCGTTGTTTCTAACCGGATCGAGTTAATGCAGGGTCGTCCAAGCCAACCAGGTTAATACTCAGCTGGCCGAGTTGTTAGACAACTCAGCCGGCTCAGTATTAACCCAACCGACCGAACCGTTTCCAAAGCCGAGTCAAAGTTTGTAGGCCTAGCTCGGACCAACTCGGTCGAGTCGGTTTCGAGCTAGCTGGTTTTGAAAACAGAGAGCTCTATGCGTTGGGAGTGTGGTGTCATCTCTCATGTGCTAATTGTGCTCTCACCAGATACTTATTCACCTAATTCTTCACGGAGTGGCAACTAACTGGAGTCGCTTTTTATGGGGATTCAATTAGTATAGACTTTAATGATAGTGCTTGGCTTCATTCCTACTACGAACGGGGATACATTTCATCCATATCACTGGCTTCACTTGGACGGAGATGCTTGTGCTTATCATATCATGGGTACGCTTCCTAAGATGCTAACACAGGGGCTACACCACTATAGGGCTACTACTACTACGGGGGCTTATCAAACTGGTGAAACAACGAGAGCAAAGTAATGTGCAAATTTGGTGAAAACAACTATAGTTGAATAAGGTGCCCAAATTTGGATACCACAAGCTACAAATCAATAGGAACCTATTGGGATGATTCAAAATGGTAATAATCCACACCTGTACCAATCTTTGCACCATCCATAAATATGGCTATAACACCTCGTGCAACACCTAGTGAGAATCATAGTGATAATCCACCTAGTTATAATCAAATTCATCATGAAGAAAGTTATACTCATTGTTGTACAAACATCAAACTCATAAGTTGACCCATCATATGAAGCATTTCCATATTGATTATAGCCATGCCCAGTAGTGTCATGCTCAATAGGAACCATGCCCATGCTAAATAGGGACCAAGCCTTGCAGCGACATAGCGTAAAACAAAAGGCTAACCTACACACCCAAGTAATGAAAGCACAACTGGTGGAAACTTGAAACCATTTCCATGTGTATCCCTAGAGGTCGAAAATTCAATCGATACTGCGGGGTAAACCTTTACCATGGATATTGTTGCTTGAGGAGGGTCATTCACTAAATTAGGGCCAACTACATGCAGATTTGAGGCAAGTGAAGTAAATAATAGCTCGCACTAGATAGAATGGGGCACCTACTTATCCCAATCAAATCCAATATCCTGTAGCTATTCTAACCCCATGCATAGATGGATATCTATCTATCCCTCTATTGTGTTTCCAGAGCAACCTTTCTTATATTTGTTCTATGTCGCATCACAAGATGGTGGGAGAACATTTATAATTTCTTCAAAGAAAGTTTTGCCTTATCTGGTGTTTATAATGGTGGTGATACCTTCTATCAAACGGAGAAAGAATGGATCATATTCTATGGATTAGAGAACCTTGTTCTTTGGGCATAAAGTATTGCATATAAAAATTCGACTGACAAAACTTATTTTCAATTAGTCTATGGACAGGAGGTAGTGGTGCCAATCCACTTTAGGGCTAATGTTGAAAGAGTGGTCAAAGTATGAAAGTTTGACTTAGACAAAGGATAGGAAGATCAACTCTCTAAAATACGCAATTTAGAAGAATAAAGGTTGATAGGTTTACATCATCAAGAAGTCCAAAAACAACAATAAAAAGCATGGCATGATAGGCACTTAAGAAAGACAAAATTTGGCAATGTAGATCTAGTACTTCTGTACAATAGCATGTCAAGGGAAAACCAATAAAATTGGAAACAACTTGGCTTGGATCTTATATAATTTAGAACATAAGAGCTAATGGAGTTGTATAGCTAAAATCACTCCAAGGACAACTCCCAAAAAGAGTAGCCAATGGTGCCAGACTTAAGAGGTACCATCATTGATCTTAAGAGAATGGAAAAAAACCAACTACAAAAGAATTGAGTGGTAACTGGTTAGGGCAAGCCGGTTGAGTAACTATCATAGGAAAAGTTGCTTAACCTTTGAAAAATAGTCACGAAGGCCAACAAAGTTAAAGAAACACCACAACAGTGAAAGTCGATTGGGATTAGCAAATCTTACAATGTAGATGGAAGCAAGACGACATGTTTGGGAGCAACATAGGAAAGATAAGTAGTATAAAAGAAAAGAGAAATAAGTCAAAAAGGAGAAAGAGAACAAGAATTAATCGAAAAAGAATAAGAATATCGTGCATGCAAAAGAAAATCAACATAAGCAAAGAAAGGATAAGATCCCAGGAATTGAAAACCATGTACAAATGGAGACGACACGATGGACGAAATGAAAGGAAGGAGTGATTTGATGAATCTGGGTTTCGAGTCTTAATAGCGGTCCATGGTTTGATCATGTATTTATTTTGACTTAACTAAATAACTTATCTAAAGGAGCTAATTCTACTTCCTTTCATGCATCTTCCTTCATCTCTTTAATGGAGATGATCTATCGGATTCATAGAAACACCCCGAACAATGGGGCGTTTGCCTAACCACTGCCTTTGCCTTGCCAAGCTTCTCCCCCATGCACCGTGGTTAGGATTAGGAACTATACCAATAGTGGCTTCAACTGTGCATTGGTTTTTTCATGCTTACCTCCCTTTCTTAGGAACACTGAGAACACTTATAATTATGTATGTTGCTTCAGTTTTTTGAGAATGAAATTCTCTGTAGAGGAATTTATCTTAGTAGCTCTGATCAACAAATTTTGTTTCCATTACTTATGCTTTGGATGTCTCTTTGGATATTCCTTAAGCAACTTTCGAAGTTTCCCTTGAAAAGTTTTGTCTCTAGCTATTAGTAGCATGGTTAACTATAGGTGTTCTCCTTAGGTGGGTTGTTATCTCTTGTTGGATGTATTTGGGTGAAGTACCTATGTCTAGTGTTTGGTGTACCACCCATTCTTCTAAAAGATCACCAAAAGAACTGACCCTTAGCGAGCTTAAAGAAAATGGTGTTGTCTTTCACACTCTCCGGGGAAGCCACCATAAAGGTGTTCTATTTTCAAAATGATTATAATATATACGTAATTACACAAACAAATAAATCTTGATAAATCATAAGTTTCCATCTTTGACTCAATTTCTATCCTTTGCTCTCAACACCATTCGCCCATCCCTCCTTCAATGTGTCATCTAGCTGGGTTATCTTGACATCTCCCAAATCTTAAATGTTTACAACCATCAAGGGTCCTAGCCAATGCATTTCCAACTTTCTAGGGTTCCTTTGATATTTATTGTAATGAAGTAGGACCAAGTCACCTTTTTTGAATTATTTCCTCTTGAGGTGGCGATCATGCCATGCTTTTTGGCACGACTTCTTTACCATTTAATGGTATTGAGCTAAGAACCGCTCTTCCTATAGTCCCATCAATTATGTAATATGACTCTTGATTGATCCTTCCCTTGACATTTTAGTAGCTTGGGCCTTGAGTAGACTCAGTATCACAAACTCCACTAGTACCACCACCTCTTTCCCATAGGCCAGGCTGAAGGGTGTTTACTTTGCCAACTTCTTGGGTGTGGTCTAGTATGCCCAAAGTACCATTGGTATTCTCTCATTCCAGTCGTCACGATTGATGGCACAAACGTGTGTTAAGCCTTGTCTAGTGTTTTGTTAAATGCCTCAACCATGTCATTCGATTGCAAATGATATGGATTGCTTGTATGATGTTACGCCATGAACTCCTGGTTCAAGTTTTGGATAGTGCTGCTCATGAAGTGTTTGAATCTTGCGGATGTGTTTGTGTTGTAGTCCCTAGGTGGTGCTACCTTTGTACACAGGGTGAGGTAGTAAGTTGTGATGATTCTATATCGGGCCCTAGAATACCTAGTAGGTAGGTTAATGGGCGAGATGAAGTCCACTTCTTGTTAGTAAAAGGCTTGCATTGCGACCACTGGTTGTAGTGGAAATTCATCCATCTTGGAGGGAAGTCTCATTCTTTGGTAGATGCCACAAGACTTGGCATAATCCTTTGCATCCATGAACACTGTAGGCCACAAAAATCTTGCCTACAACACCTTCTGAGTTATGGCCTTTCCCTCGGCCTCCCGCCAGTCCTCTATGACATTCCCACAATATCCCTTAGCGCTCATTGGTAAAGACACACCTCTTAATTATCCAATCGATGCCCAACCTGTAGAGCTAACTTACAATAAGATGATAGTCTGTATCCCTAACCACCAGCTATTTCATTTTCCTTGATGAATATCCTTCAGGTACCACCCCCATTGTCAGGAAGATGGTGATGTCTTATAAATAATCTGATACTGCTTCCACTCTAAAAAAGTCGCACAAGCCGCTCGTCCGACCAAAGGGAGGGTGAGGGGTTTAATGTAATAAAATTTACCTTTTGGGGGAGACAATAGATCCTATCACTAATCACTCAAACTAGATTTTATAATCTATGAATTATACCCTTTCAGAGCAGTTCTCTAGGATTACAGGTTTCATTTCCAATAGCCACTTGCCAGGAGAGGAGGTACTTGAAAAGCATTGTCTGAAGGTACTTGTGTCGATAGCTCCCATCAGGAACGCAACAGAGTTTGGTAGTTGGTCATATAGTAACCCTCTGAACTATCCAATCTCTATTCTATATAGATGTCCCTGCCCAACATTAGTCTTTCCTAGCTTGACTACAACCTCAAAGTCGAATTCCTAAAACAACAAGAGTTGTCTACAGATGCACCCTTGCAACACAGGCTTGTTCACTAAGTAATTCAGGGTGGAATGATCAGTGAAGAACTTGAAGTTGTTGAATTTCCATAATCTTGGGTCTAGGTTAGAATCTTCGAATCTCTAACGCTACCAAACCAAGAATCTCAACATAACTACTTTGCACAATGGAAAATATAAAGCAGTAAATCACACATGAACAAGTATAGACAATTTTTTTACAAAATATTGTACAAATATGTACAACCCAATCTTCGTTATATTAAACCAATTTGAATAATAAAACAGTTTAGGGAATACGAGATACAGTGACAATCTCGTTGTTGTCCTATGTCGTATCTCGTCCTGTCGGTCCTTGGATTCCGTTCTGCTCTCTAGCTGCCCCTTAGTCCATCAAAAGACAACACATAGAGTCTCCAGGAGGGCTTCCACCTATCACTTCTGCTTCAATGAACACGGGCTGATCCAATCTACACTTCTAGGCTGGTCAATACCTGAGCTCCAATCTGGTAATCTAGCAGTCACTTTTGTCCATCAAAGTATTGCACACTAGGCTCCAATCTTCACCCAACCTTCAACTGTCAACATCACTTTATGATGGCTTGCCAAGGGATACTTTGGGTAGCCAACACACTGCCCTCCACCAGTCCAATGGCATATAATCCAATCACTGTAAGATCTTCTCCTAGTTGAGGTCTCCAACTTCCCAACAAATGGCTCTCACAAGTTGCAGCAATTTCTGTCCCTACATGGACACCATCCCATGCATCAAATCAACAACCAACCATCGATACATACCTTAATTTGCTGGTCTGTTCACTGTTGCATGTTGTGTTCCTGGTTAGGGCTAATAACCCATTGCTACAGCCCTCTATTCACCCTTCAGAATCACTCAGTAACTGCAGCTTGGCTCCAATCTGATCCTGTGGTCAAGCGTTGTCTTCTAGGGAGAGGTTAGTCCTTGATTGAGCCTTCCAACCCTCTCCAAATGTTACTGCTCTCCTCAACATTGTTTTTTAGGCTTGTGACATCCTACAGAAACACTAAACAACCCTCACAACACTCCAAAGAGACCATACTACCTTGTTGTAGTAAACAGAGCCCTCTTTCACCAATCTGCACCCAAACACAGGCCTAAACTCCTTTCTGCAATGCGGCTCCTTCCCTGCAAAAAACTCAGACCTGTACCAAGCCAAAAACACTTCAAAAATCATAGAAATGTCCCATGTTGTCCTTGTATTATATCTGCGGCTGCCTCAGAGAAGTATGGAGGTTATTTGATGAACTTGGCTGGATGTGAAGTGACCTCCAACATCACTCATATATATAAAATTCTATGTGGTGTTAAGACACAACTTGTGGGATTTAAAATTGTCAAGCTGACATCCATTTGGTGCCACATTAACTCAATTTCATTCAAAAATTCGTATCTCAAGTTCTACAGCTCCAATTTGAGTGATTTTCGAAGCATTGGACATGATCTCTCAAAAGAGTGCATGAACGTACTTGAACAAGGAGGTCATGAGAACACCAACAATATCTTGGGACCGCAAACCTATCACTTGCACATATTACAAATCTAGCACATAGGGCAGCATGTTTTTGTGGCATCTAATGATCGCCCATGCTAGTATTAGGCCATAAAATCAACAAGAAAATAAAATTTATTCTAAACGCAATTTTAATCTAAATGCGGCACGATAATATCATATGATGTTAGTTCTAATGCGAAAATCGGTATGCAATGCATATTACATCACCCAAGTACTAAGTGTAATCATAAACCCAATGTAACCAACGTATCATCCAGTCAATATGAAAACAAATTCCCTTTTGGTTACTATTGTGATAGATTCAAATGCAAGGGCAGGAATGAAAACATGGAAGGTCACAAGGGCGGGAAAACGAAATGACCACACATGGAGAATCATAGAGGGAGAGGGAACAAGGGGATGCAATCTATTCTACAAAATCCTTTCTTCCAACCAAAAGATAGAGATATCAACAATCAAGCTCATAAACCTCTGATGGATGGCAACCTCAATCATATCATCCCTATCATGGTCTTTATCATTTATATCATGCTTTAGGATTGTCATAGGGTCATAATTGGAAGGAAAGGGACACTGATGACATGGGGAGAGACAACACGCTGGTTGCTTATGATGATCATCCTCGGGTGAGCGAAAGGATTCATTAGTACAAGGAGGGTTGAGGAAAGGTTCCACATGCAATTCAACTACAACCCCAGGGATGTGTGGAATGGCGAGGGTCCAATTGATATCATCATAGGTTTCATAAATATGGTCTTTGTCAAAACGATTCCTATGAATTTCCCATTTCCCTTCTTTAAATGTAAATAGTTATTGATATCAATGTTTGAAGGGGTTACGGGATCACCTTCTCCAAGGTCTCCAAAAGGTGGGTTGTCAGAAAAAGTATCCTCAGAAAAGGTAGGGTTAATCTCAACTTCACTTTTCATAGACTCATCCTCCCTATCACACGTGTTTTGAAAATTATCTTCATCACTTTTTTCATTTGGTAGATCCAAGGAGGACCCTCCTCCCTGATCATCATCTAGATCATGATGCTTAACGAAAGCTTCCTCTTGAATATTTAGTGTAGGGCATATATGAAAATGTCAGAGAAAGCCATCAAAGAAGTCCTCAATGGATGAGATGCTCCTTGTTTCGTGATTATGCAACCATGAATAATGACCATGGAATGATCTCATGAACAATAGCATAAGGACACCTTGGTGGACCACTTTCATCTTTGAAGTACGTGCAATAAAACTTTCTACATGATCAATTGCAAAGAGTGGATCACCATCAAACCAGGGTACCCCACGTACCATCTTCCCTGTGACATGATTAGGGTGCCCAGGGATGCTAGTGATGTCTAAAGTAGGAAAATTATCAAAGAAAGACATCCTATTGAGATATACACATAAATTATGTAGGATTCACCAAGGTGAATTTAGAGGTGCCTAGAGAAATGCTTGCTTCACCCTACAAGGGAAACAAGACAAGCATCTCGTGTCCCCGGTAATGGCGCCAAAAATGTTACCGCTCAAACTACTAGGGTTACGAGGAGGGGATCCTATAGAGCAACTACTAGGTCAAGGGGAAACAATGGAGCGATAGCCCACTGTCAATTCAGCTAAAGCTCCATGCTTTTTATAGACTTTCATCGATGGGAGGAGTCCCGGTATGAGAGGAATCACAAGAATGGATGGATCGATGATAATATATGAGGTGATTCCTAAAGCCTATTCACAAGAGAGGCTCAAATAATGGTCAGATCAGTGCCTTGCCTTTGGGAGAGATGGAGTCAAAGTGATTTTGTGATTTTGAGAAACTTAACCTGGTCAAGGAGACCTTTAGGCAACTTCGAATGGCAAATTAAGGCATGAGAGCAACTACCAAAGGATTTTATACTTCGATGTAAAGAATTGATGAATTATCAAGGTGTATTCAATGAAATTAAACCTCTGGGAACATTCATTCATCATACATGGCACTTGTAATATATGCAACACTTCAAAAGTCCAAAACTTGAACAATTTCGCATAATTTAGTGGAAATTTCAGATCTAGAGAGTGAAAATCCCATACACTATTCATGTGACAAGGTAAATGTAAAGAATAAGCATGAAATAGAGCACTTACATGTACAATGAGTATATCCAATCATCAAAACAAGATGAATTTGAAGCTCCAAGAACAAGAGAAGAGTATCCAAACATCAAAATTCATCCATGGTGTTACACTGAAATTTGTCACCATGACTATCTACAGTTAATATGGCTCCATCAATAGTCATATTATCCTCCTTGTCAAGCCTCATACCTCTGCTCTTCATGTCAAACTTCAAAAAGAGAGAAAGTCACTTAAAAACGTGTTTATCTCTGGGTACGCAGGTTCTCTCTACCTTGCCTGTGCGTACGCATCCCAAACACACTGTACCTGCGTACTTGTACGCTCTGTAAGCCAAAGGATGGGTGCGTACCCCTGGAAAGGTCAAAAGGCGCGAGTTTCATCTTTAAAAAGTTACTTGTGGTCACT
>APFE030656584.1:0-15745 GCA_000404065.3 Pinus taeda | reverse complement strand
TTTTGATTTTAGTTGTTCATTTCTTATTTTTGAACAAATATCTAGATGGGCTTGTGCAGGGTTGCTAAAGGAAGATTTATGGATATCTTCCACCACTGATGCCCATGCAGTATGATGAAAGATCCTTAAGGAGACATGGCATGAAGAAGGCAACATAGCAGGAATGAAAGGCCAGATATGAACTGATGGATCACTTTTCGATGATGACATGACTGACTCATGGATGAAATTGATGGATGGTTTGTGCCCTATGAAGAAGCACCAAACATGAAGACTCCTAGATAACGAAAAGAAGTTCATGACATCGTGAGGAGGAATTCTTCAGGCAACCGGTTGTACCATCATCTCCACCTGAGGAGCTGTTGTAGATCCCTAATTAAGAGGGAGTCTGGAAACAAGTTTCTTACCTGGAAGAAACTTGGAAGAAAAATTCGTAAGCCAAGAGGGAGCTTAAGTACATTCCTTTTGTAGGAATGAATACATTCCTTTAATGGAATAGATATGTCCTCCCTAATTAAGAGGGAGAGATAGACACATCATTCTTGTCTTCACTTGCGAAGACATAATGGAGGATTGGGTAAACATCTAGCATCCAATGCTCTTTGAGGATGTGTTAGGGCATCCAAGATAAGAGTAGTCGTAAGGGACCGATATTCTTTGAGGACTGGAAATCCAAGATAAGAATAGTCTTGGTGGAACACACCTTGAGAACCCAATGCTCTTCGAGGATGTGTTAGGGCATCCAAGATAAGAGTAGTCGTAAGGGACCGATATTCTTTGAGGACTGGAAATCCAAGATAAGAATAGTCTTGGTGGAACACACCCTGAGAACCCGAGTGGGGTATGTGCCGAGAGAGACAATGATGAGGATGTCTATACATCATTGGTCTCGCCAGCATTGTGCTCAGATCTCGTGGAGAGATAAAGTTGTTAGTCAAGGCCTTGCTATGTGACAATGTTGTTTGATATGATGCTAAACAGATGGGTTACCAAACTGACTCTTCTTATGAGAATTCTTTAGATTGAGAATGACCAAGTACCATTATGAATAGCTCCCTAGTTAAGAGGGGGCGTTGAAAAGTGTAACTAGGTTCGATCTTCAAATGACATGTGTAAATTGTGATTTTTATGTAATTGTTGGAAAGAAGAAAAAAAAATATTTTTGTAATACTTGAATCATGGGTTTCATGATCAAGGAATTTTATTTTAGTTAAGGTTCCCATTGTGAAGCTTTAGGTTTTGTCATCTAGTCATAAAAGTTGATTCGAGTCAATGTCATGTATGAAGGACCCTTCTTGGGCATGTTACATTTTTGTATGAGTTATTAATATATAAGAAGGGCCTCCAAGACCAAGCAAAGACACCTCCTATAAGTCGGCTTCAAGATAGAATAAAATATCTTCACTAAATGACATGTCGGCTCACCCTCTAACAAGTCAGCCTAATTGATGGAAACAACTATAAATAGGGCAACTCTGTTTCCATTTGGAGTAGAGATTTTCGATCAAGAAGGTTTGCAATTAGAAGTGCGAGAATCACTTGGAAAGAAGTATCATAGCCAACGAAAGGAAGGAAGGAAGAGCGAGGATTGTTTGGGTCTATTTTAGGGTTAACCTTCACTCACATGTGCGAAGAAAGGGATTGTTTTTGTTGTATAAGAGGTTGAAGTATTGCAGTTCCAAGGGAAGGTCAAATCAAGAGGAGATAAAGGTGTATGTCTAGCCGAATTACCAAGGAAGAGACCTCTAACTAAAGCGAAGAAAATCAAGGCATAAGAGAAGGTCATATGCATGAGTTAGGGTTTCTGAATTAGGGCCGAAGAAGGTTGTGCAGGTCTGAAGCAGTGTCAAAGAAGCCGAAATTTTGAAGAGTAGCAAATAGGTCAAGGGCCTTGGAGTGGCAAATAGGTCAAGGGTCTTGGTCTTAGTATTCGTCAATTGAAGTCTCTATAAGAAGAAGAATTTGTTCGGGTTTTCCTCTCAAGTGGGAGAGGTTTTGGCCCTGGCTAATAGCCTATATTCTGTGTCTCTTGTCTCTTTATGGTTTATGAATTGGTAGTTTTTTTATGAAGAATAACACTATAATAACATAAGTAAAAGAAGATCATAATCTAAGAAGTAAAAAGCATTCACAAGGACTTATCAATAGAAAAGAAATCACTTAATCTCGATGACCTAGATTTTTCAACAAGGAGGTATTGACAGAAGTGAAACCAGAGGTGGGGCACTTTCGCATCTTTAGGTGTCCAGTGTACATCCATGTACCATCTGAGAAGAGGACCAAGTTGGAGTTTGCAAGATTGAAAGGCATTTTTGTAGGGTACAGTGAGACTTCAAGGACATATACGGTGTACATTGCATCGCAAGGAAAATTGTGGTGAGCAAGGATGTGAGGTTTGAGGAGCACAAGACTTTGATGAAGTCACATGATTTAGTACCAATGGTGGCAAATGATTAGGAGCAAGATGCTCTGAAGGTTGAGGAGAGGTCAGCAACACCAGTGGCAAGTAACCAGTCTTCAAATCAAGAGGAGAAGCAAGAGGCACCTTCTACATCATGAGGAGGCCAAGATGGATGGAGTAGACTCTTAGGGATACTGAGGAGCATCTGGAGGTTCCTAAAAGGATGTTTAGAGAGCGTAGACCACAGAAACAGTTTCCTAGTTACATGGTGCTTGTGAGTGACATCATTGACTCTGAGTCTAGCAATTATGAGAAGGCAGCAATCTAGCAAGTTTGGAGACATGCCATGGTGGAGGAGTATGTGTCCATCATAACAAATGGCGTGTCGGACATTGTTTTGAGGCCACAGGAAATCAGTGGTCATTTCTACGTGGATCTATAAGATCAAGCATATTGCAGATGCAATGTCGAGAAGTATAAGGTTCGCTTCCTGGTGCGAGGGTTTTCCCAAGAGGAGGGAGTGGATAATGAGGAGATATTCGCTCTAGTCACCAAATACACTTCTACTGGAGTTGTTATATCTATTGCTTCAAAGATGGGGTGGAGGATACAACTAATGGATGTGAAGACAACCTTCCACAATGGGGTTATTGGGAGAGGAGTTGTACATCGAGCAACTGCAGGGATTTAAGGTGCATGGGAGAGAGTCTCATAAATGCAGATTGAAGAAGGCATTGTATGGTCTCAAACAAGCACCAAGAGCATGGTATTCAAGGATTGATGAGTATCTACTAGCCATGGGCTTCACCTAGAGTGAGGCGAATCCCAACTTGATTACACACTTGGTAGAGATGATCCACTCATTCTAGGGTTATATGTCGATGACCTCTTTCTTATAGGGGCAAAGAAGCTCATAGAGATGTGTAAGAGAGACCTAGCTGTAGAGTTTGAGATGGATTGTAGAGTTTGAGATGGATATTAGCATGATGTATTTCTTCTTGGGATTGGAGGTGTAGCAGCAGACAAGAGAGATATTCCTTGGACAGGGGAAATATGCAATTGAGATCTTGAAGAGATACTAAGTGGAGGATTGCAAGCCTATGTCGATACCCATGACTACCAAATTGAGAAAGTTGAATGCTTCTGAGATTGTGTTGATCGATCCCACATTGTACAGGCAACTAGGAGGTTCTTTGATGTATCTAGTCAACACTAGGCCAAATATATGCTTTGTTGTGAATGCACTAAGAGAGTTTATGGTGAAGCTAAGGAGGTTTCATTGTGTGGAAATGAAGCATGTGTTTAGGTATCTTCAAGGTACAGTGGAGTATGGACTCAGGTACGTCAGAGGTGATGGACTGCGATTAGTGGGCTATATAGACATAGATTAGGCTAGGAATGCAACTAGCAAGAAAAGCACCTTAGGGTGCTACTTCAGTTTGGGATCAACAACTATCTCATGGTTTAGCAAGAAGTAAAGTTAAGTAGCACTTAATTCAAGAGAGGCCAAGCGCATCGTTGTAAGTTTGGTGAGTCGTGAGGCCATATCGCTACGTAAGATGCTAACATGGTTGTTTGGTCTTGAGTTGGACCTAACAATGGTTCACTATGACAACCAAAGTTGCATTAAGCTCTCTAAGAATCCAATGTTTCATGATAGGTCCAAGCATATAGAGATCGGGTATCACTTCATTAAAGACAGGGTCTAGACTAGAGCTATGAAGCTTCAATACATATCCACATATGAGCAAGTTGCAGATATTCTCACCAAGCCCCTAGAGAAGGGGTAGTTTATTTTCTACAAAGATAAGTTGGGGGTGGTGCAAAATACCTTCCTCGCTAGGAGGGAGTGTTGATGTTATTCTGCATAGGCTTGGTGTCTTTCGTATGTAGAAGATGTTAGGTTGTCTCTTTAGGTGCTTGCTTGAGAGGAGAAAGTGTTGTTATGATTTCTTTCCTAAGTTAACTTACAAAAAGCAAAATTTAATTTAATTGATTAATGTTAGCTATTGAGATAAGTTTCTAAGGATAAATAATTTAATTATTTAAGTGACTTAGATCTAATCTCTACTATTGATCTAAGTGGGTTAAGAATTAATACTAGCCATCTATCACTTTAGAGATTGATTTTAAGGGATTTAGCCCAAGATGAAATTATAAAATAAGCCTTGGAGAGAAGTGAAGACACATTATGATTGAGGAAGTGATTTTCTCAAGGAATGAGAGGCTCAGTAACTGAATAGAAAAAGCAAGTGTGCAATAAGGGTTTTTCAAAAGGGAAATTAGAGGAGGTCAAGCATGTGGGCATGAGCTCTACCTACCTCATATGGCCATCACTCAGTTCCTAAGCACTTGATGCTTCATTACATCAAAAATGAACCTTTGCATGTCCCAACCCCAACGAGCAATAAGCTGACTCATCCTAGAGGGGTAATTAAAACTGGTACATCATACAAAGCAAGCTCTAACCCTTGAGCTATAAGCGATAATACAAGAAATAAGCAAGAAGAAATAAAAGGTTCACAAGAGGGATGGGAAAATAGGACCGAACCGTTCATGAATCCACAAATGCTCCCTCCTCACATCTATACACTCAAGATGTGAACACTCATGGTCCCTTTGACCATGGCACTTGACCATGAAATCTTCTTCCCCTCCATTACCATACTTTTATACAATAACACCTACCAATTGAAGGGCGGACAAAGGAACTATTACTTCCACTGAGGTGTTGGAAGCACCTAATAGGGTTGACCATTAGCCACCCCTACCAAGGGAGAAAACACCTTTGAGAGAACTTGGTCCTGATTTTGGATGAGGATCTTTGTTTGAAGTACTAATATGCCCTCAACATTCAAGTTTGGTTCACTAGAATGCATTATTGATCTTGGTCTATGATGGATGGTTTCTTTCACTAGAATCTATGTTGTCTTTTGCCAGGTGGCTTAGTAGCCCGAGCCTTGGGCAACCACTCCACAAGTAACCCATGCCCTTCAAAAAAGTACATCAGCCTAAGCAGGTGCAACATTGAAGGACTAGAGCCCCCTGACAGAACTAGCAAATGAAACATGTCCCAAAGTACCTCCAAGGTCCAAGATGTTGGTCAACTTTGACCTAGCTTTGAGGATTCTTAATGATGACACCATTGGAGCCAGTATGCCCCCATGTTGGCCTTGACACAACATGATGGGCTGGAGTTGATTCAAAGCCTAAATGAGGATGGTCTCCCATTGAGAGACTAGGGAGGGCTTGTTGCACCAGAGGAAGCTCTAACGCTGGAGAGGAGGAAGCCTTATTCGACAGTTGGAGACCCATGAAGACCACCTTATGGCACCCCAGCTAGATCTTGGGACTCCACAGGAGGTATTGAGGTAGATTTGAGGGCAAACCCTCAAATTTTGGATCACCCAAGCATCTACACATTCTTTGACACCTCACCAACCTTAGGCATGGCATTTGGAGCATTTGTTATGCATGATGTCAACATTAAGAGGCTATGACTCACACGTGTGGGCAAATTAGGTGTATTCTATAATTAGCTAATGGGTTGGCTTGTAACCCAAGATCATTAACAATCAAACTTGTTTTGAGGGGCTTTGTAGGCTAAAACTAGGAGACCTAATCCTCATATAAATAGAAGATAGGCTCATTTCATTTCTCATCATCACTTGTGACTAATTCGGCCTGTTGAATTTGCGACTTGTATCTTGTGGAGATGTGATCAATTGTGTATATTTGCTTATGGAGTTTTTCTTTAGCTTTGGAGATGTCATTTTGGAGAAATAAAGGACTTGTTCATGCATTCGATCTTGTAAGTGTACCTTGTATTTGATAAATCTTTAAACTTTGTGGCTATTATTTGGAATGGTTGTTTTTTTGGGGTTTCTATTGTGCAAGTTATTGTTAAAAATTATTTTACGGAATCATGGTAATAGTATTGTGTGCATTACCCACTTATTGAATGTAAATGACAATCCCATGGGTGAATCTTTTAACTAGCTCTCCCCATTGATTTTGCTCCCTCACAAAAATGAGATCTAGGGTTTGAAACTTAGGGTTTCATAGTTCCCTTACTCCTTGCTAGGGTTTAGTCATTTTTAGTCATCCCATAGGCTCCATCACCCAAGGTCGAAGCACTGGCCATGGTCACTTTGTTGATCATCTTGAAAACTTTCACAAATTCACTCTTTTCTACCCTAAACCTAGAATTTTAACCTCTTAAGGTAAGTCGCTAGCTAGGGCTAGGGCATCTTTTTCAACTAGGGTTGAAGACATTGCTTTGTGGAGGGATTCAACACATGGAAGTGAGGTATTCACTCAAAATCAAGACATTCCCACGGCTAATCTTTCTATTTTAGGTCTAACGTCCCTTGCCCTACGCAAATTGTGCCCTTGAAAAGCCCTAGTTTCCCCTAGGCTTCAACTTGAGGCTTTGCAAAGCTATATAACAGTCCATATGCTCTAGCATGCCATTGGTGTTGTTTAGTGTTTCTAACTTTCTAATTGCAGACGGTGCTACTACATATGATCAAGCCCATGACTCATGGCCAAGGCAATGACCGAAACATCAAGCCCATGGACAAAAACAGCAAAACTACAATGGCCCAAAGCCATATAAACCTTAAGTCTGATATTCACCTTGAGATTGCACATCTCGAGTTCCATCCTTGATAAATTGGCCATTCGTGTGAACTAGTTTTTCCCACACTAAGTTGCATTTCAGACCTTGGTTTAGATGAATCTGGGATAATTCCCATATCCAATGCATTTTTTGGTTTTACATTGGACATTTGTGTGAACTCGAGACATGCGTCCTCAAGTTTTGTAATATGGAGGTGCATATTAGACTCGGGTTTAGAATCTTAGATGCATTTGGGCTAGTCTCCGTATTCAATATGCCCAATGTGCAGTCTAGATTTATGTTGCCCATTTGTGTGCACTCGAGATATGCATCCTCAAGCTTTGAACCTCCACCTTCACAACTTGGAGGTGCATATCAGAACCAGATTTAGATGGATCCAGACTAGTTTCCATATCAATGCACCCAATTCACAGCCTAGATTTACGTTGCCCATTCAGATAAACTTGATATATGCAACCTAGGGGTACAAGAGACAAATTTGAACAGGTCTAGGCTACTGGCGATATTGAATGCTTCCAGTGCACTGTCTAGATTTAATGAACCATTGCACGGACACACAAAAAGTTGATGGTTCACCTCCACCCCCACAATAGCAGGGTTGTCAGATTGCACCTTGTTTCTTTCAGTCTGATGACTGAAATGCTTGAAAATGTATTTCAACAATAGTTTACATATTTCATCATTAACAGGTTTTGGCATTAGGTGGGCAATGGGGACTAGTTCTATTTCCACGGTGTGAAAGTGCAAGAGCAACTTGCTAACCTAGGTATAGATCGTACCAAATTCTCAAATCCAAAATGCAGATAATAAATCTTCAATAGTCTGACTTTGAGAGAGACTATGGACTAGGCTGGCAAACCATATTTCTATGCACTACATACATAGATATCCTCTATCAACCAAATTGCATTAATGTGCTCCTTGTAATAGAAGAGAATGAGGATGAGAGTAAACTTACTTACGTGGACATATGATTGCTGACTGTGATGAGAGGCGTGCCAGGAGGCCTGGATTTGATGAGGTGGAGCAAAGTGCCTGCATTGTGGACTTGGGTATAATTGAGATAGGAGGTGATGAGCTTAGCGAAGGCCCCAACTGTGCTAATCACCATTCTGCGAGGGATACCCCCCAGATGGGTCGCTTTTGCAGCCCACTCCATTGTATTGCTCCCCATCCTCCCCTCTGTTCCTCAAGCCATTCTGCCAAATATCATAGTTGCTTATTGCAGTGATATATGTTTGTATCCCGATTTCAAGAGTGGGTATAGATAGTTTCCCTCTGTTAATACTATAAAATAGAATTTCAGGTTTAATTTGACCTGTGAAACTTGCAAACTAGCGGCATTGGTGTTTTCTTCCTTAGAGCGAGTGGTCTTGGAATTTTTGGGTATAACCTCAATATACACATACAGAGGTGTGAACGGGTGCTGGGGCAGGCCTTGCTGAAAAACGTCTATGCATTTGCATCCTTATGAATGGGAATGAATGTACCGCTCAGATTTACCAGATTTACCGAGTGCGTTGGATAGGGGCATTGGACTCCGAGACGAGTAATAACATGGCCTTTCACGCCCATCAGAGCATGCGCAGGTGTTTTGTATAATTGGTTGGATAATTAGGAACGGGAATGAAAATACGGCTCGGGTTTAGCCTTCCCCAGTGCGTGTACTATGGCCCTTTGACTCAAGGCGAGCAATCAAGTCAATCTTCACGCACGCTTATGTTGTGTATCATCTTCATAGATCGTAAATAGGTATTTTTAGTTGGATAATAAGGTTATACGTAATATATTATAAGGAGAGATGTTAGAATTTTAGAAGTGTATCATATTTATTAGGGGTTAGGGGTTAGTTAGTGGTTTTGAGATAATTGCGTATATTTGAAAGAAAGAAAAAAGAAAGAAATTACTTTAACGTCTACGAGGCTAAAGATAGCTTATGGGACAGATTGCTTTTTCATCTGCTTGACGTATTTGACCATTTTTTTGTGAAGCGTCACAATAAGTGCTCCCAGAGTCTCGACAAACTCCTCGCTAAATAGATTATCCCAAGAGCTTGCTATTAGCATATCTGCATAACTTTCCTTGTTGTCTTTGAAGGCCTCACATTCTAAAATGAAATGTTTTTCTGTTTCCACTTTTCCAAAAGAACAAAAATGCATACCCTTTCCTCCCACACTTCCTTTGGCCTTTTCCAGCGCCCTCTTTCACAACAGAGTTGATGAGAATTAGGCCTTAACTGAGCAATAAGAATTTTGGCTCTCCAAGAGATATTGGCCTCTATGTATGCTTTTGGTTGATGATTATGAGTGGGATTAAACACTTTAATATAGTAATTTTTCTTTCTTCCTAGCTCCTTATCCCAAGTACGTTTCTAGAAATTTTCCATAACAAAAGCTTTTATCCCTTTGTTGTTTATGGGACACGCGTTCAAGCAAATACCCCATTTATTAAACCATTTGTTATTTTGTTGCATCCAAGTCTTTTTCCTCTTGCACAATCTATCATGAAAGACAACCTTAGGCCATCTACCATCTTCCATTTGCTCAATTTTTTTTAAATACCTTATGACTCACACCATAGCAATTGCTTAAATAGGAGCAATCCCTATTTCACTTAACAAGATATCATAAGGAACTACACTTTTCATCTTAAATTTGTTTGTAATCAAACGCTTCTGAATTTTCTCAATTTGTCTCCACTGCATGTCGGAGGTACTGCTAGCCCACAATTCACAACCATAGAGAATCACCGGAATCACTAGAAGCCCAAAAAGAGTTTGAGTGGTCTTCCAGTCCCATAACTCTGCCTCTCTACACCTATTTTGAAAAGCATAAAATGCTTTCCAACCCCCCAAAGTTCTTTTCTTTCTACAACCATTCCAGCTTAGATTTTTGTTGAAGTCAATCCCGAGGTATTTGTAATCCGCAACTTCTTCTAGAATGTTGCCTTCAAAGTAGAACTGATGTTGGTTATGTTTTCTTTGTTTATAGAAGACCACTACTTCCGTTTTGCTGATATTGACTTGCATCCCCACACTTCTACAAAAATGCTCAAGGCATAATAAGTGCTCTTGCAACCAAGAGCCGATTTAGCAATCAGAATAAAATCATTTGTAGAAAAAGAAGCCTTATAACAAACTTGCACAAATAGATACCATCACCCCCTTGCGAATTTAACCACTCCTCAAGCTTGTTGATATATAAACCAAAAAGGGTAGGAGACAGTGGGCAACCTTGCTTGACCCCAATATCGCTTCTAAAACTTTTAGAAATGCCTGCTGAAGTTCTAATTTTGAATTTCACATCTTCATACAACCCATGCACAGCTGCTCTCAAATGTTTAGGAACCCCAAGTTCCTCCATTCTCTATCAAAGTTTATCCCTAGGAACCGAGTCAAACGCTTTTCTGAAATCAACAAAGCAACAAAAGGCTTCTTCCTTTTTCTCCTAAACTTTTTCAATGATGTGCCTTAAAGTTATGCAATGATCAACTATGGAATGTTTAGGTCTAAAACCTGCTTGCCCTTTAGCACGCTTATCTCTTTCTTCTACCCACTTGATTATTTGGTGTTTAGGTAGAGAGTATGTTTTAAAACTAAGTTTGCTCGGTTAATAATTCATTTTTATTAAATATAAGAAAATAAGTTAAATATCTAAGATCTATTTTTCTCAGACATAAGGCAACAAATTAAAGATTCAAGATCCAAAGGTGTCACGCTTCTATCCTAGTGGTAGTCTTTCAACCACTCATAGGCGGGTGTAGCATCGCCACACTCTTCTTTTCAACAATACTCAAATTTTTGGACTCCGCCTTAACCAAATACTTAGTCAATTTTCCAATTCTTCAAGTGTTATAATGCAACGGAAATAAAATTCAATTAATCTTCTTCAATTATCAATATGCACAGTGGATAAAACATTCAACACAACATTCAAGGGGAGGGGCAACTCCCATAAACTAAAGTCTAGCCAAACAATAATAAACACAAATTCTGTAATTCAATTGTACATAAAATTACAAAGTGTCGTGTTGCCAACAAACACGGCCAACACAATTCCAATTTACAAGTCGTGCCTGCAGAAATAACCAAGTCATGCCACCGTGCACGCTTCACCTAAACCCTAGTCCTCCTTGACACTACCATGCCCACCGCTCATCGTATTGGCCTACCTGCGCCTTGCTACACCTCCTTTGCACGCTCACTTCACCACTTCCGGCACACACACGTGCCTTGTCACATCGTTAGCACTTGTCGCACAATTATGCAACTAGAGTATGCACGCCCTCGAGTAGGGTCACCGCCCAACTCTGCACCTACGCCTGTGTATCACGTCACCCATCAGGTCGGGTAGCCTACCGAGTCGAATCTGCAACTCTGTTTGTGCCCTATAATGCCCTTGAGTCAGGTGTGTAACACTACGCCCGTCGCCCTACAACTTGTCCATCGGTCTACCTACACCTCTCGCTCAGAAACCCCGACTTTCCCTTTGGCAGACTTCGGCCTTGCAATATGCCCTTCTGCCGCTCTATCTCCTTTTTGAGTTGTTCAGTGATCATCCAAAACACCATCCTCCAACGCTTATATATACTCGTACTATACAGTCGTAACACCTCCAAATATTGTGACCCCTCACTCCATCGTGGGTCGACCCATCACAATACACACGTCGGCTCAACCATTGCCAACACTTCGACCCACCTGTCATACACATGTCGACCTCCACATATAAACTTGGCCTACCCGTTGCATAACTTTGGCCTACACTTCAACTCGTCACACTCTCCCGTTCAGGTCGCCCAGGTTGGTTTCCCGCTTACCCGAGCGCCTAACCGTCATCGCACGACTCGTCCACATGTTTTGTTCGACGCCCGGTCATCTCGCCTACTCGCTATGGGCATGCGCACATTCGGCGCCTTTAATCGACATGCTCATCCAACGTGTTCTCCTCATTGCACATCTACACGAGCTGGGTAGTATGGGCACCCATCACAAATGAATCGCCTTTAACTAAATGTCATCCCGTCGTCGCACTTTGCCTGATTTGGTCAATATAGGAGCTCGTCGCATGTGAGCGCGCCTGACTCAACTCGTGGACCTGACATCCTACACCACTCTAAAAATGTCGTCACCCTCAACAACACCATCCCAACGACCTCCATCGCTAATACATATTCATAAGTGTGGGAACCCAGATAGCTCTACCCATGACCTGCTCCATGCTACCAATCTACCAAACTCTGCAAGAAAATCATGTGTTGGATCCCCCTGTGATGGTGACTAGTTGGGTAGTTAATCCAACCATAACATCACCTCCACAAGAACGCATGCTTCCTACATCATCATGACCATCTTCACATCCTGTTGTCAATCGTGTCCATCTCGCCCCAAATGTCTGCTCAAAAGCATAGAGGACTCACTGCCATGAGCAATAGACAATGAGCCCAATCCCCATGTTAGTCTAAGAAGAGAGGGAGGATGTGGAGTCCAAGGGTTCTCCCTCATCCTCGGCTAATAGCTCAATCCACCTGTTTGGATCTTCCTCCTCCAATCTCTACATGTATGCCTCCCGACTCTCCTCCTGAATCTCGGGCCTAGCATCTTGTTGTAGCGGCTATAACAACCCTCCAAAATTTTGGCCTGCACCCAATTTCGGAGCCTCCCTTGCGAGTCTCACTTGATGATTGCACACACTCGGGATCACTCTGTGAGATTGTGTGAATCTTCACACCCACCTTGCTTGATCATTTCACCCAAGTTTTTGCATGTTGGTGTCAAATCCATGCTTGTGACCATGTTTTGGCTATACTCACAGTCTTCGCTTTGTGTGTACTTGTTGTGTTCGCTATGAAAACATCTGTTACACTCACACGCAGAGTCACATTCACTGTCACACAAGCGTCGTCATGGTCGATCAACAATTAATCAGAAGTATCGCGCTTGTCGCTTACATTGTCCGTTAGTCATGTTGAGCATGTGCGTCTAGATGGTTTGAGTCATCTCATCATCGAGTCATGTAAGTGTGTGTTTGCAAGATCACGTATGCATCTTTCGCTCATTCACACACTTAGTCACGTTGTTGGAGTTTCGACGACCAGATTCCCCTCTGACAGCCAGACCATCACCCCACCATCGACTTGATCAACTATCACCTAGAATAGTGTAGAAGTACCGATCAAGTCATTTCAAGTTGCGATGTTTACAAGCAAATCAATCCACCTTTATGCTAGTCAACCAGAGAGTTTGACCTGGCAGCCACCTCGGGACTGACTCCCCTTAAAAATTGCACAGAGGTTGTAGACCTTGCCCGCTCTATTGACTGAGAAAATTGCGCAGAGGCTACAGACCTTTCCTGCTCCGCTGACTGAGAAAATTGCGTCGATAGGCCGGACAGACACTCGATGCTCATCCCTGTGTCCCTCGGAAAATTGCACAGTTTTTCTAGTCAACCCTCCCGACAGTCGACCAAATGCTCACCTAGAAAATTGCACAGTTTTCATGAGCAAGTCCTTTGCTGCCCAATAGTTTGCTCAACTTATAAACTGTGTAGAGGTGACCAGCAGGCCAACCTCCCAACATTAGCGCAATTTTTCCCGCCAAAAGCTCCCGGCAGCTGACTGACAGTTTCCTCCAGGAATTGCGCAGTTTTTGCTACCAAGATCCAGCAGCTAACTGCCATTTCCCTAAGGAATTGCACAGTTTTTGTTGTTAGTGACCCAGCGGCTGACTGCCATTTCCCCTTTGGAATTGTGCAATTTTTGCTGCCAAGCTCCCACTACCCACTCGTTCCGGAAATTGCACAGATTTTTCCTACCCAGCCTTTCTGCAGCCCAGACTGTTCCTCTAAAGAACTACATATTTTTGTCCTCCGTCTGAGCCAAACCCCGCAGACAGTCATTGTCGATCCGGATTTCCCATCTTCATCACACAGTGGCTCATGCATAGTTTTCATCAGTAGTTCCTAGAGCCTCCATCCCACCTCGCAACCTTGTCACCTCTCCCAGTCACTTGCATCCAAAATGATCATGCATCATGGATGGATTTGATGTCGTCTTGTCATGAGTGACTGTAGACATAGGTACACAAACAAACATGGCGCTGCGACGGGTGGGATGAACAAAGGGAGCACATGCAGAAGGACAGGTTCACCAACAGACGAACAGACAATCCATACAAATATATGTGCTTGCAAACAGATGATCATGCAAAGATGTGTTCGCGAACTTATGGACAAACATGCACCTTTTCGTGAACGAATGAACCTGTCAAGCTTACCAAAATACAAGCAAGGAGAAATGTGTGAATGCAACATCAAGAGAACAAATGACCATCGAAGACTCCGCACACTTTTCCATGGGGAGGTGAAGTTGTGACACACCATGAGGAAATCCATCACCCAAAAACGCTACAGCTCGACATGCACACTAGCAGCAGCACAAATGTACCAGCACTATCATGTCGAGTCATGTCATGAGTCATGTCATCCACATCTCTATTGTGGGCCATATTGTCAATCAATGTAATGTAACGTGGAAGTCCAAGAGACCCACTTGTTGTACGAAGAGTCATGTAAAGTCAAAAAGTCATGGAAGTCAAACAGTGATGAGGGTAGTCGAACAGCGATAAAGGTCAGTTTCACTTTTGGCTATAAATACCCTCTCGTTTGTACATGCAAAGGACTTTTCACCTAAGCTCCTCCCACATAGTCTCGAGAGTCTGTAATATTTTCTTTAGGAGTAAGTAGTGGCTCCAACGCTCCATAGGAGGGGTTAGTGATGTATGGTGTAACAATATATCTTGGAACTTTCGCTTAATTCAAAAGCCTACTCACAAGCCAACATGTTTTCACACATGTATTGTAATTGTTGTAAGACTAATCTTGAACACTTGTAATGCATGTTACTTTAACCTGTGTTCAACACTTGAATTAATTCACTTGTTTTAATACATATATGTTAATGAAAACGTGTTGTATATGTTGTTAACATTCTCTAGCCCATGTAGACTACTCTCTTGGACATTAGACAGATCTTTCACATAAACTTGTTATAACAACCGTTGCACTCAACAGACTAATCCGCTGAGTGTTATACATGTTATCTTACCTTGTGTGTTTTGACTGACGCATCCATGTGGACTGCTCTGGCGAAAGTTGTGCACGTCCTGTTGTGTTGTGTGTTCCTAATATGAAAGTTAGGACTTCTTCCAACCAATTTGCTACTCACTCCTACCCTCTCCCTCTATGGTGAAAGAACCATTGACATAAGAGACTCTTACAATCACTAGGCACGCAAACCTCACTTCTCGCAAGACAAAGCAGACCACTCTCATGTGCTAACAAGCAAGAGTTGAGGCAAATATTTAAGATAATAGCAACTGGGCCATCATACGGATGGAACTCCCACACCAAACGGTGTGAGGTCTAGTTGGGACTTCATACCGAAGTGATCCCTTGAATGTTGGCTGGTCTAGCACCATCAACATTTCTTGTTATAGATCTAACCCAAAAATATATGATAATATAAAAAAACCCAAGAATAACAAGATCTGGATATAGATATAAATGCTTATTTATTAATCAAACCCTTAAGGTAGGGCAACACCATACATTCACTCCTTAAGGAAGGAGAACACTCCACAAGCCATATGCCTATTCATACAATAATCCTTGACATCTCTCAATGTGGAGTCTCTAGCCTCTATA
>APFE030656581.1:1690-18492 GCA_000404065.3 Pinus taeda | reverse complement strand
TGAAGAAAAAAGTTAGAACCTATACTTAGGGACTACAATATGTGATATTGGAAACATTGAACCTGCACTAAAGGACTGCAACATGTGATATAAGAAACCTTGAACCTACATTGAGGGACTCTGATTCGTTCTTTTCTCTTGACCTAAAATGATTATTTATATCCTTCATTGTGAAATTAAGATCAATTATTTGCAAGCATGATGGAATCACCTAAAATGAGGTGTTGTTAGCTAGGAAACCTTAGCCCCATCTTGAGAAAAATCTTAGCTTCACTAGTTTCTCTTCTCCCTCCCCTCTCCTCATCTTGTATTAAATTATATATTCTTTTTATATTTTGGATGAATGATATTAAAATTTTATATTAACAAATAATAATAATTTATATTTTAGAGTATGTCTTATTAGATTTCTTTCTACTAAATTGACCAAAGTGTCTAAATTTGTAATTTTGATAACACTTTCATTTTTCCTCTATAGGAATATTTTAGGGAGTTATCTTTAGTGCAACTTGTTGGACTTTCCTGTGCAAGAATCCGACCAAAATATTTGAGGCGAAATCTTGATTTGTGTTATTTAAACTAGTTTTTTTACTAAATATATTGATTTGACAACCTGAAAAATTCCCTTCGGCAGGTTGATAAATTCCCTTGTGATTTCAATAATGCTTGTGATTTCAAAAAATTCCTTGTGGATTTTAGAGAATTTAGACCATAAAAACACACTGAAAAGCGCCTAAAAGTCTCACTAAATGCAACTCGTATTTTTAGTAGTCATGATGATGGAGGGTTGGAGGGTTTAGATATATTTCAAAAGTAATTACTGTATATATGGATTTATCAACCTGAAAAACGTATTGAGCACCTTGAGAAAACCCCTTGGGCACTTCTACTATGCAGGTGTTACCCATTCCAAAAGTCTCACTAAGACAACTCATATTTTTATTAGCCACGATTATGGAGGGATGGAGGGTTTAGATATATCTCAAAAGTAATTAAAAATTTTTCTTTTAGATTTAAATAAAATTCTCATAAAATTAAGATAAAATATTTATAAAATATTTTTATTGTAAATAAGTTATGGTTTTTGGGGAATGTGTTATTGCTTAATCGATGGCATTGTAATAGGGAATATTTAAAAGCTTATATCCATAACCATAATAATACAAAAGCCTCAATTGCTCATGGCATTGATAAACCATGGTATTTTGGTTGCATGGAATTATTGATTACCTATTTATATAAAAATTCGTTTCGTATTTTATTATTAAAAAAAATAATTAAAAATTATAACGAATTAAATTTTATTATTTTTATTACTCGACTAAAAAATTTTTATTGCAACAAGAAAATTAAGAAAATAAGAAGATTGTGTTGTTTTTAAGTAATTATTATTATTATTAGTTATAATATAGCTTATATGAAAAATTTTGACATACAATCTTTCTTAGATTAGAACTAACACTTACATATCTACCGTATACTAGATTACAACTAATACCTGCACATCTATGCTATACTGGGTTGTAGAGCTTGGGAAATTATTGATGAATGATATTAGAATAGTATATCATGCATAAAATAATAATGTATGGTTCATAATATATTCATTGTTGCAAAGTTAAGTAGAGTTAGTATTTTTTTTTAATGCTTCCATTGCATTACATTGCAATGTTTACCATACTTATATTTCATAGAGTTTAGTTCTTCATGATTGCCTATGATTGATAATTATTCAATTTAGAGTTTATTTCATCATAATTGCGTATGGTTAATAATTATTCAATTTAATAATGATGATATGCAGTAGTATTGATTATGTTTCACCATCAAATTTTTATATTAAATTATTGTAATTAATTATATTTAAACATTATTGATTCTAATTAAATAATAATAAACCGGCCAAAAATACCAATAACAAAAAATATATTATATTTAATAATAATAATAATGAATACCACTCAAATATTTCATTATTTAATAAAGATTATTCATATACACCATACTTAACGGTGACAACCATAAAATATGATTAGTTAGATGACCTGTGCACTCTACACGAGCATTTAGTCTCGAGCCCTCTATCATCTGCGGGGCTCCGACTTAGAAGAAGAGTTTGCCTAAAAATTTTGTTTTTTCTGTTACAGCTATATGTACGCCATTACGGAAAAGTGCATATGCTAACTTTTACATGTAAACCAAGATCTTTTAACGTGGGGACACCTAATCAGGTTGAGATATATACCGGCCCAGCTTGTTAAGTGGCACAGAGATCAATGAGGAAGATATGTTAACTCCAGCTCCAAATTCGACGGTTCAAAACAGGGGGCAAAAACTCCTATGAGGGTGAGATACTAATTGCTCAGACCACATACTTTACATGTATATATTTTAGTATAGGTTTATAATATATAATATATAAAAGGAGAAGGACGAAGATATTAATCTTAACTACAAATCTAAATCTATACTGAAATATATAGGTAGATAAAGTTCATGAACTGAATAATTACGAATTAACTCTCTAAGCGTTGGAATTGCATTGTATATATAGAGATTAACATAAATCTAGATTGGAATATATAGGTAAATTAATGATTTAAATAATTAATAATGAAATTTTTTGCAGGGTTGAATTATATATATATATATAGAATATTCAATTATTAAAACAAAAAATTGTGAATCTTATTGTATAGAGTATACAAATTTAAACTGCAATTTAAATTTGTGTTTTTGTCATAAAATAGAAAAATGAAAAAAGAATGAGAAATAGTGAAAGGCTTCAAATATTAACTATAAAATAATATATTTCTTTCCATTATATTGTAAATAATATCCTACATAATTTTGCACAATTAATTATATATAATTACATTTGAAATATTTAAGTTACATAAATAAAGAATTTTTTCTATTATAATAATAATATGTTTCTAAATACTACCTCTTAATTTTATATTACAAATAGAATGAATGATAATTATTCCTTTTACTATTTTCAATTATGAATATTTTTTTTCAACTATGAATAAAAAATACATAAACAATATACATGATATTCATAAATTTTAATAAAATAGATTTTCCATTAATTATTTATTATATATTTCAAATCTAACATATTTATACATTTACTTAATATAATATTTAAGTTTTAATTAATTTTAATAAATATTTTAGTTTCCTTATCTTTTTGAAAATTTTTTATTCCAAACCTGTAATCTTTTAAACTATATTTTTTTTTTTATAATAATAGATATTGTTTTTATAATTAGAAAATCTTTCATTTTTATTTCACACATTGAATACAAATGAAAAAAAATGCCTTATTGATACAATAAATCTGTTTGATTTACAATTTCAATATTTATGTTAATTTCAAATATATTTTATAAATACCGTGCTCCATAAATCATGTAATCTTCATGCTAGTAAAATTTCTTTTTAAGTTTTATGCTTCTACCTTTGGCTCTATTACCATGTGTGTTAAAAGTTCTATAATATTGATGTCTGCAAATTATTAATTTATTTCTATGTTTTTCATACATTTACTTATCTGAATCCGTCGGTATATGCATAAAATTTCACATGAAATTATCAGGACAGATTTAACATTCCACAAGGAATATTTTGGTTGAATCATATCGAAACGTCTCGATTTCGTATTGACTGCCATTGTCGAGACGCCAAACCCTGTTTTCAATTATCGCACATGGCACGACCGAAACGTCTAGCAGAGGACCGGAAAGACAAAGCTAACAAATAACAAGTGAAGGCTGAAGACGGGGAGCAATGGCGGAGGTTACCGGTCGGGCAAACTGACCATAGCCAACTTGAATCTTTTCATTGACCTCGATTAATTTCCCATAGCTACACGAAGGAAGTTTAGAGTGACAGCAGCGATTGGACACTAAATTTCTCGGTTCAACTTAGATTTCCTCCTCCTATTTTGGAAAAGAGTTAGAGGAACAATAACAACTCCAACTCAAATGTTGAATGCAAAACCAGAGAATCTCTTCTTCAAGCATGTCTTCCGGCTGCTGAGAAGATGGGCTTCGCACGAAATTTCATCAACGAATGATCTGGGAATCAAGATTTTTGTATTCCGGCCATTCCAATTTAAAATTTTCCTCTTTAAGAATGACTTGCACCTGCTAAGAATTATTGATTCGGACGAAATTCTATGCAACGAATAACCTGAGAATGATGATTTAATTTTCAAAGAAGTGGTTGAGCATCCAGTGCTAAAACTGATTATCAATGTCTTAAGTAGATAGGTTTTCTTTCTGCGGGAGAGTATTTCGTCCAAAAACATAATTTTATTTAATGGATAGAAAAGCATATTATTTGAAATTTTAACTTTGGTTTTGAAAAAAATAATTAAAAATAATTTCATGAACATATCTATTGCAAAAATATTATGGTTTACAATTAGTATAAAAATTTAATATTATTAATAAAATATAATGACGTAACCTAAAAAGATTAGGTGTACTATTATAAATTTAGTAATATATCAAATAGTTAATGTGCAACATTAAAACGCAGGAATGTGATTACTCAATTAACATGGGTTGCCAGATTAAATATAATATTATAAATTTAGTAATAGATAAAATAGTTGATGTGCAACACTAAAACGCAGGAATGTGATTACTCAATTAGCATGGGTTGACATGGGGCAGGTGAATGACCATTTATCGTTTTTTAACTTGACGTAGAGGTGATTGCTAATATTTCTAAAGACAGAATTTTTGTTATTGCAGATCTAAAGATTTGTTGAGTTATAATTATTTTTAAGTTTATAATAAATTTTTTAATTTCTATTTATTATTTTCTTAATGTTTAAATTACAACGAAGCTTATAATGAATATAGATTTCTAAATGTTTGTATGGAAACTTCTTGAAACTAATTCTTGACATGTAATTTTAGTTTAAATTTTAAACATTTTTTAATAAAAATGTTAAATATAAAATATTATCACTCTAAAAAATTTAAAAGTTGCAATTATTTTCATCTATCACATTAAACATAAAATATCACTATTTTGAAAAATCTTAAAATTTCAATGATTTTTAGGCATGACATTAAATATAAAATATCGCGTCTTTGAAAAGCTTTAAAATACCAACAATTTTTAGTGATAGTGCTAAAGAAAAAATACTTTTAATTATTTTCAAGAATACCATTAAGGATAACATATTATGATTTAAAAAAAAAAAATTGACGATGGAATTAAAACCAAAGATTATGACTACAAAAATTTTTCAAAATATTTCAAACATAGGTTATCCAAATAATTTGAGTAAAAAAGTTTTAAAATGAACACCAAGAGTTATTACACTAAAATTCATTTCATTTTAAATTCTAAATGTATAGCAATTTTAAAATCTTAGCCTAAGACAACGTAATACATTGAAACAAAAATTGTAAAATAAACCATCAAATTGGCACACAATGTAGATGAATTCAACCCCACTGTAATGAAACTTAAAGACCAACCATGAGATTAGCACATTTTTGGGGCAGAATCGATTCATTATCTCAAAAACTTTAAAATCAACTATCAAATTGAGCACAATGGGATGAGGTTGCTAGTCGAGCATTAACACTGACACTGCAGAAAAAATAAATAAATAAATAAATAAATGAATGTTTAAAGACCAACCATGAGATTGACATATTGTGGGGGTAGACTCGATTGATTATCATAAAATTTTTAAGATCAGCTATCAAATTGCACAAAATGGGGCCAGGTTGCTAGTCGAGCATCGACACAGATACTGAAAAAAATAAAAAAAATAAAATAAAAACTAAAAAAATAACTAAAAATAAACACTATAAAAACATATATATATATAAAACAAATCTTCTAATATATTAAGAGTGGATATTTTTTTTTAAATGTTCGTTGTTTTCATATTGGTAAAAAACATAAAAATAAAAATAAGAGAGGTGACAAATAATAATAATAATAATAATAATAAACCATAAAAATGTAAAAATAAAATAAAAAATCAACTATATATGATGATGATGTTGATAATGATGATGGTGGTTAACATCCACTGAGACCAAATTGGTCTATTGGACCTATAATTTTCTTAGTTCTTAATTGTCTCACTTCTCATCTTTCTTGGCCAGATTGGTGTTGTAGCTTTCTTTTTTCTCTACGATCTTTCAACTTCCTTTATCTTGCATGTCCTTCATCACTTCTGGTTCTTGGGACATTGGTGTCTTAGCTTTGCAATATGTTGTGTTTGCTTTTTTGAAGATGGTCAGAGAAGAAGTTTGCACTGGGAGATATGCTTTATTGTTAAATGAAGATTTCGAGTTCATTTTTTTGCTGTTAGGCGGGGCTCTCCCCTTGCTTGTCTTGAGAGTTGTTTCTTTCTTACCTGATTTCTTGCGATTTAGATTTTTCTGAAGAGTATTCTTCCTTGATTACAGTGTAATGTTATTTTTATGCTCCTTCCCACCACGCAGATCTGTGGTGATTCTTTCTAGTAGAGTTTTTCTGGGAGGCTTTTGGCCAATTTTTTGCTAGATAGCTTGTCTCAAAGCAGGATCCACATCTAAAGAGGACACTTTCATAATTGAGTTTTTGGTTCCATATGTAGTCTTTACTTGTTAGGTTTATTTCATCTGGGAATCTGGCACTGAAGTCCACTTCCACATAGATGTGTGCATACATGGTTTTGGCATATTCGTCTGTTTCTCGGCACCTGCAGTAAAATTTCCCAATTGCATTTCAATGGATTTTAGCAAGGAGAAATTTCAGAGATGCAAGGGTAGGTTTGGCAATCTCACCAAAACTGGTGTTGAGGTTATCACTATTGTTGAGGGATCGAATGATGGGTTCCATGGTTTTATGAATAGGCCTGAGTTTTCGCAAAACCAAGGGTCAGAATTTAGAATACCTTGTCTGTTTTCAGTGTTTTCAAAATCTACTATAAAGAAACACCTAGAACAAGGCTAGATATTAATTTCATCAGAAATGACAGGTTTCCATACCTCCGAGATCCAATTGTAGAGAGTTGTTATCTGCGGCCAAAAACCATTGAACCGACAAATTAGGGCACTTTCAGAAAGCTTCAAAGCCTCATCGAGTGAGGCTTGGACCACCTAGACAGTGTGAGCTGGAGCTTCACTGACAATATGGGCAGGAGCTTTCCCCACAATGGCAGACGGAACTAAGCCAGCAGCTATCTTCGCGAAGCTGGGAGCCATTTGGATCAAGGCCGATCAATGATTCCCAAGCTTATGTATGCCTCTGCGGAAAAGGGAAAAAACCCTACAAAAAAATACGAACCTGGAAGACAACCATGCAAAATATATATGATAAAATTTAAGGGAAAAAGATTTAAAATTACCCAAAAAAGAATTTAAAATATTTATTTTTAAACTTTAAAAATAACAAATAAAAAATTGGAATTATTAAAGAAAGAAAGATTAAAAAATATTAAATTTAAAAAAAAATTAAAATAAATAAGTAATACAAATAATTATAATAATTAAGGAAAATAGTATATATATATATATATATATATACACGCCTTGGTGGGCCCATGGTGGTTACCAAAATCGACCTGGTTACCTAGCATTAGGTCGTACCTCGCAACCTAGGCAGCCCTGGCCGAAGCAACTAAAGTGATTCGAAATTGATGGCCCAAAATAATTAAAAAATAAAAATTAAAAAATGGTTTTATTAGTTTTTATTATTATTTTTTAAATGTTTTTTTTTTTGTTTTTTTAATTGATTTTTTTTTTTTTAAATATTTGATTGGTTTTTTTTTTTAAATATTAATTATTTTTTTTGACTTTTATTTTTAATGGTTTGATTTTAACTCTTCATTATAATTATTTGGGTTAACAAAACTGTACGATGTGACAACGAAGTTCACTCTCAACAGAGACGATTGACATGAGAGAAGAATGCGAGTGAGTATAAGAAAGTAATAACTCTGAAAGTTGGAGGACTTCGATGGAGAAATATGCGAAGGAGTGCGAATACTTATAAGCCAGGGAATCGTGACTAAACTCCCTGGCCGCCTTCTCTGACGTGCGTGCCTATTGACTGCCATTATGCAGACGCCAAACCCTGTTTTCAATTATCCCACATGGCACGACCGAAACGTCTCGCAGAAGATCGGAAAGTAAAGCTTAACAAATAACAAGTGAACCCTGGCCCCAGGGAGCAATTCGGGAGGTTACCGTACGGCCAAACCCGACATAGTGTCCTTGAATCGTTTCACTCGATTAATGTCCGATAACTAAGGAAGTTGGGAGTGACAACAGCGACGAATTTCAAGTGTATTGACCGGCAAGCCCAAAAGCCACCCTCTGTGAATTGAGGGTGCTAGAGTGGACACTAAATTTATCGGTTCAACTTAGATTTCCTCCTCCTATTTTGGAAGAGAGTCAAATGAACAATAACAACTCCAACTCAAATGTTGAATGCAAAACCAGAGTATCTCTTCTTCAAGCATGACTTCCGGCTACTGAGAAGACGGTCTTCGCAGAAATTTCATCAACGAATGATCTGCGAATCAAGATTTACCTTTCCGGCAATTCCAATTGAAAAGTTTCCTCTTTAAGCATGACTTGCCACCCTTGCTAAGAATTTGTGATGCGGACGAAATTCTATTCAACGAATGACCTGAGAATGATGAATTAATTTCTGCTAAGAATTTGTGATTCGGACGAAATTCTATTCAACGGATGAATGAGAATGATGAATTAATTTTCAAAGAAGTAGTTGAGCATCATGTGTTTATCAATGTCATATGTAGATAGGTTTTCTTTCTGCTGCAGAGCATGTGAGTATGTGGTATGAATTTCGTTGATGAACTAAATTTTATTTAATGGTTAGAAAATACATTATTTGAAATTTTAACATCATTTTTTGAAAAAAAAATGTAACGAAAGTTAATTCTATTTAAAAAGAAAAATTATTATTTAATATTTTAATTTCAATTTTTTTTACAAAGTAAAAATAAAAATTTTAAAAAATCATTACAAATAAGTTCATGAAAATATGTATTGCAAACCTATTATAGTGTTGAATATATATATAAAATATATGTCATAACCTAAAACGATTGAGTATACTAATATAACCTAAAACGATTGAGTATACTAATATCAATTTAGTAATATATAATATAATTGATGTGTAACATTAAAATGCAGGAATGTCATTACTCAATTAACATGGTTTGAAAATGAGGCATGTGAATAATAATGTATGGTTATTTAATTTCATGTACAAGTGATTGATATGGCTAGTAAAGAGGTTATTTAAATTATAATTAAGTTTATGATGGATACTAAATATTTGTATGGAGAATTTTTTTATAATTAGATGCTAACATAAATTAAATTATTTTATATGATTTTTTTAGAATTAATTATGGTGAATATAGTTTTTTCAATGTTTACACTTATATTTATTTTGGAGCATAAATTTAGAAAATTTTGAATTGTTTCCTAAGATCATAATAGATCTTTTCTAAAAGAATAATATTTTCAGCAGAAAAAAGGCATGTTATGACCTAATAGTAACATGGGCTAGCCAACACAACCACGATCCCCCAAACAGTCTTTTAGGCTATGAATGTATATGCCTTGAGTTTTTTCCTAAGATTGTAATGGATCCTTGCTAAAAGTGCAATATCTTTAGCATAAAAGAGACATGTTATGACCTGGTAGTAAGCATGGGGTTGCCTAACACAATCGACATCCCCCACACACTCCTTTAGGTTATCAATGTATATGCCAAAAATGTTAGGGAAAAGGGACATCCTTGCTTGACTCCAATATTGCATTTAATTTCTTTTGACTAACTTTTAGTGTTCCTAAGCTTGGAAATAACATTTTCGTATAGAATTGCCACAACAATAGTCAAATTGAGACAAAGCATTCTCTCTTCTATCATTTTATGATAGCTTTGTTCTAGAAATGGTGTGAGAATCATGTCTAATGTCAATAAAATAATGAAAGCGATTGGTTTTATTATTGTAGAATTCCTCTACAATTATCCAAAGAGAAACAAAATGTCCCAAGGTTAATTGATATCCCATAAGGATAATCCAAAGGATAATCCTCTTTTCCAATGTAAGCATGTATAGATCTAGGTAATCATAATGACACTAAAAATAGTGAGAATGCTTTAATCTCCACCATTAAATATAGGAACAATATATTAATATAATGATCACACATACGTAGGGAGGGGTGATGAATCAATATAGCAGACACTTATACCAAATTAAACATTACATATCATCACATCAACATATCAAAATAACAAATATATGTTGAAACCCTTGCAAGAGAAAAACAAAAATATTTTGTTTTTGTCTACTTCAAGCTTTAATACATCAATTTGTAGCAACAACCTACTAGAGGCACAAAAGCCTAAAATGACTTTCAGGAACAAACCTACTGGAGGCACCAAACCCAAAAATAAATTTGTAGGAACCAACCTATTGGAGGTACCAACGGCCAAAATGATTTGCAAGCACTGACATATTGTAGACTACAACTTGATTTAAGCACCAACCTCGATGATATGAAAACATCGACTTGTAGTATGGTCCAACCTCATTGATGCACCCCACTTATTCTTCAATCTCTAATCGACTAAATTTCATAACATTTTGAAATTACTTCCACAAGAATCAATAACAATACACCACTATAAATATGTTCACCAATCTACAACCATTCTAGCTTCTTCAATTCTCATTCTAATCATCTAGATAGAAATTGTTCATGATCCCATAACATAACAAGAAGAAAAATGTAACTTCTTGACTACAAAAATGTGGCCTCAGAACTCATCAAGTCAATATGCCATTCATTTCCCCTTTTCTGGAAATTAAATTGGACATTAAAAATTCCCAAAAAAGATAACAAGAATTATTCAATAGACACAATCCATTTTTCAGGGCACCTTCACATTTCTACATAATGCGCTTATTCGGGTGTAACAAAATCCATCTTCTAGCATGCCTGTAACCCCACAGAAAACAATATGCTATACAATATTACTACAGCGACGAATTTCAGGTGAATTGACCGGAACGCCCAAAAGCCACTATGTGTGAATTGCGCACACGAGAGTGGCCACTAAATTTGCGAGTTTAAGTTTAGATTTCCTCGTCGTGTTTTAGAAAACAGTGAATATGAACAATAACGTTGAAAGTGTAATTTCAACTTCGCATCGGGTGGACAGCACAACAGCATGAAAATTCAGCGATGAGCGATGGCCGATATCGCATCGGCGAAATGGCAGTGTGAAACTTATAAAGTTTTTTTTGTTGCGATGAGCGATCGCCGATATCGCTATCGGCGGAACCCAAATGGGCAGCCTTTACCGTGAGATAAGTTTCGACCCGATATCCCGGACCCGATGGGTATTCAACATTTTGTTTAAAGTTATTTCAGTTCCGCCAGTGGCTCGTTTTATGTTTTTATGCATTTTAGACATATGTTAAAATATGTTGTATCGGAGGTATCGGCAGAGATTGTGATCAGGATTTCGCAATTGGGGAAACCATGGGTGCACACTTTTGCATATATGTGTGCTATGCGATAAAGCTCGGACCCGATCGATTTCCAAAACCATATTGTATAATGGTTGAAGTAAAGGCCTGGAAAATAAATTCAACGTGAAGTAAAAGTTACATTGCCGTAAGTTTTGTCAGTAAAACAGTAAATGCAATTTACTGTGGGTTGGTAAGTTTAGGTGAAGTTTTTAATTTTATCACTTTTATTTCAGCGGGAGTATGGGCACAAGTAAAAGCCAATAAGATCATTTAATTTTTATTGTTTCATTTTACGGCAGCATGGCAAGTGAAAACGTATGTAAGTTTTCTGGTTGTCATATATAAATGTAATGTTTATTTTTTTTGGTAAGAGAGAGCAATTAGAGAAGGGAAGCACAACAGTGCGTAAGTGATTTTCTTTTGCAAAAGGATCCACGCAGCAGCGTGAGAAATGTATATGTAATTTTCACACAGTAGTGAAATGTTATTGGTGAATCCCTCTGAGTGAAAGAGGATGAATGTTGTATCAGTCTTTTATTAATGAATACAAAGTGTTTTTATGTGTGTTGGAGAAACTCTGTCTGCAGCAAACAAATTTTTGTTTTCGTTGTGTTAAAGATCCCGTGGAGTGAAAAACAGAGGATTGTCTCTGTGTGCAAGTTTTATTGTTTTTGGGATTTTACCAGAAAAAGCCCCATCAGTGGTATCAGAGCAGGCTTAGGCTCTTTGAATGTGTCAAAGAAGCTGAAGGAAGGAGTTTCTTGCTACAACAACTTCTCCAACAGAGTGAAGACTCAGTAAAAGAATCCAGGTATTTCTCAAATTAGTTTTTCTGTGTTGATGTTAAAGAAACAGTCAGTGGTTTTAAATACACAGTCAAGCATTTTATTGCATAGTTAAAGAATGCAAGGAATGGCTAGCACAAGAACTAGCATGGGTATGTTTAACACCCAACTCCCACAGTTTAATGGGAAAAACTATGACTATTGGACAATAACTATGACAACCCTGTTTGCCTCTCAAGATTTATGGGAAATAGTTGAAGATGGTTTTGAAGAACCAGCAGATGAGAATGAGTTTCACAGATTAACTCAGGCAGAGAAAGACCTATTGAAGAGAAATAGGAAGAAGGATTCTGTTATCACTGTAAAACTTCCTTAAAAAATTTGGACAACTTACATGGTTTCTTAATTCTTGTATCAGTCATGGTCAAGTCATGGTGAAGTCATTTTTATGTTTTAGAGTCTAATTCATAGGGTTAGAGTCTCATGTCCATATTCAAATAAAGTTTCATAGCCTCATTCCATGTCCTAAAAGCCTCACCATGTGTTTTGACATCAGTTTGATTCCAAAGGATTCATGTCAGTCTTGGTCTATTCTTTCCATGGTTGTTTCCGTGTCTAAGATCTATAAAAGAGTCTTGTTGGTATGGTCAAATAGGGTCAACACTCCGTTCTTGCCCATCACTGGTCCCACATCACCTAAAATTCCATGTGTCAAACTTGTGTCAAGGTTTTCATAGTTACAAACTCACTCTAAGTGTTTTCGTAGTGCGCTACGAAACCCCTGTAGCAGCCTGTTTTAGCAGAGAAAAACTGTTTTTACTAGTCAACTTACAGAAGCTTTCCTGAGCAGATGAGAACTCCATTTTGCAAACTGAAAGAGGTTTTTCTTCCTAACATGCTGCGATACAAAAACCTCTTTCAGTTTCTTCAAATCCATTATGAGGTGGGAGAAATGAAAGACTAAACTTGTGCTACAAAACTGCTGTAGGTGCAAGTTTTTCACAGGCATATTTCTCTGTTTTACACCGGTTTTTCAATGGCATATTCTGGGAGGTAGGGACAGTGTTTCAAAAAACCAAGAGAGGTTTTTGTTCATCACAGATCGGTTCACAAAAACCTCCTTCCGTTTCCTCAAATACATCATGAGCTGGGAGAAATAAAGGAACAAAGTTGCGCTACAAAACTGTTGTAGGTGCAGTTTTTCACAATCCTATTTCTCTGTTTGACACTTGTTTTTCAAAGACATATTGTGAGCGGTAGGAAAGGTGTTTCAAAATTCCAAGAGAGGTTTTTGTTCAACATGGATTTTTTCACAAAAACTGCCTTCCGTTTGTCCAAATACATTCTTTATCAGAAGTTATGAGCTCTGTCCCAAGACCCATTTTTCAGCCAGAACAGAGGAAGGAACAGTCTCCTAGTTTCTAGGAACATCAAAGATCGATTCTTGACAATTGGAGCAGTATTTTAAAAAACCAAGAGAGGTTTTGGTTCTAGACATCCTAGACTACAAAAACCTCCCTCAATTTCGAAAAATGTGTCATGGATGAAGAGATAAAGGTCTTGGCCCACGTGCCATTTTCAGGGATCCTAAATCTAAAAACAGGGAAACATGTTCCCTAATTTCTAGGGTTTGTCTTCAACAGTCAGATGACCACGTGGGAGGCTTCACCAAGTTCGAATTCATGGAGTTTTAGGTGTCAAATAATGTTTTAAATGTTTAGATATGGTTGTTTTGATCATAATGAGGAGTTACACTCCTAATTGTCTTCGGTCTCTAACTGCTAGTTAGCAGTCAGTTGTATTTATTAGTTAGTTTTAAATGTTAATAGGTGTCATCGTAGCAAGGAGAATTCGACTTTCCCTCATGCTAGAGAAGTAATATCAATCAGGTAGAAGAGCTCTATAAATAAAAGAAAGAGCAATGTACAAAGGGTTGGAAATTTGATGGAAAATGCTTGTATTTGGCTCATGTAAGACTCATTTTCAGTAATGCATATTTGACCTTGCTTCTCAGGATTCATGAAGGATTTTTTATGTTTAGAATATGTGATGTTGTCATTTTCTTAATGCTTACAGTGGTATGGATGTATAATCACTCAGAATTCACTGAATGTGCTCTGACTTCCTGTATACATTTGTAAACTGTGTGGTCCCATATGAGTTTATGTTCTGAATGTTTAAATGCTGAATGCCCTGACTTCCATGTAAGGTTGAGTTCATTGTGATATTGAGGTGTTGTTGACTCCATAAGCACAATGGATAGTTGTTAAATCTGTTTCCACCATTCATATTTGTCACAGTTGTTTTACAAGAGTTAGCCATCTTATCTATAATTAAAATCATTAACCCTTTTGAGAGAGCCCTCTCAGGTTGACGAGGCTAAGCCTCAGCCTAAAGTAGGTTTGAAACAGTTACTTGAAGTCTTCCTGGTCTACAGCCTTCCAGGGTCTGATTTTGAGATAACAGATTCAAAAGCCCGTGTGTTGTTGTATCTAGCAGTAGACCAGAGTGTGTTTCCAAGGTTAGCAGTAGCTAAGACATCTAATGAAGCATGGAAAACTCTCAAGACAGCCTATCAAGGCATGGAGAAAGTGAAGAGAGCAAAACTACAGTTGCTGAGGAGAGATTTTGAGAATCTGTGCATGAAGGAGTCAGACAATATTGACTCATTCTTCACACATGTGATTGGTTTTGTCACACAAATGAGGACACATGGAGAAGTTCTTGAAGAAAGGAGGATTGTGGAGAAAATATTGAGGGTCTTACTCTCAAAGTTTGATGCTATTGTCACCACCATAGAAGAGACAAAGGATCTCTCGAACTTTTCAGTTGATGAACTTCATGCATCACTCATAACTCATGAGCAGAGGTTGAGTAGAAATGAAAACTCATCTCTAGAGAAAGCCTTCAAGACCCAGATGTCTTTTGGAAGAGGAAGAGGTCAAGGCAGAGGAAACAAGAGAGGAAGAGGCAGAAGCCAAAATAGAGGTGGAAGGAACAACGCAGCAAATGCTCAAGGAAGAGGCAACAATCCAAATCAGAACCAAGGCCAAGGCAGCAGCCAACAAAGAGAACAACATCATGCTCAAGGACAGAGGTATGAAAAATCCAATGTCCAATGTTATTATTATAAAAAATATGGGCATTATGCCAATGAATGTAGGAAGAAACAGTATGATATGAGTAATAGCTCTAGTGCAAATGTCACTAGAGAAAATATCAGCGAAAATAATGTTTTATTAGCTTGTAACATGGCTGAAACAAACAGTGAAGATATATGGTTTCTAGACTCAGGTTGCAGCAACCATATGACAGGAAACATAGCCCTATTTTCTGCTTTAGATCAAAATGTGAAATCCAAAATCACACTTGGGACTGATAGCAAAATTTCTGTTATGGGAAAAGGAGAAGTCAAAATATTTACAAAGAAGGGTGAAAAAAAAACCATAGCAGATGTCTACTATGTTCCTGGAATGAGATGTAACCTATTGAGTATTGGACAGCTTGTCCATAAGGGGTACAATGTTTTCTTTAAGAATGATGTATGCACCATCATGGATATAGCACCTAGCAAAAGATGTATTGCTGAAGTAAAGATGACAAGGAATAGGATGTTCCCTCTTAGAATAAGAGCAGATCTGAAAAACAAAGAAGTAATTGCAGCTGTTACCCAAGAGGCTTTCCAAAGTGTGCCAAAGGATGAAAATTGGTTGTGGCACTTGAGATTTGGACATCTCAACTTTGGAGGTCTTAATTTGTTGAGCAAAAAAGGGATGGTAAGAGGATTGCCATTGATAGAGAAACCGGACAGCCTGTGTGAAGGTTGCATATTAGGGAAACAACATAGAGAAAGTTTTCCTTCAGGGAAAAGCATAAGGGCAAAAGCACCCTTAGAGATTGTCCACTCAGATGTATGTGGACCGATGCAAACTCCATCACTAGCAGACAGCCAATATTTTTTAACATTCATTGATGATTTTACTAGAAAAATTTGGGTTTATTTTCTAAAGAACAAAAGTGAAGTGTTTGAAAAATTCCGAAATTTCAAAGCACTTGTAGAGAACCAATGCAGGCTGCATATTAAAGTTTTGAGAACTGACAGAGGAGGTGAGTACATCTCCAAAGAATTCCTACGGTTTTGTAGAGAAAATGGAATTCATAAGCAATTCACAGCTAGGTACACCCCACAACAAAATGGAGTGGCTGAAAGGAAGAACAGAATCATCATGGATATGGCGAGGAGCATGTTGAAGGCAAAGCATTTGCCAAATGATTATTGGGCTGACGCTGTAAATTGTGCAACATATATTTTGAACAGGTGTCCTACAAAATAAGTGATGAATAAAGTGCCTGAAGAAGCATGGAGTGGGAGAAAGCAAGGAGTCACCCACATGAAATTTTTTGGATGTGTGGCCTATGCACACATTCCAGATCAGCTAAGGAGGAAGTTGGACAGCAAA
>APFE030656560.1:0-15223 GCA_000404065.3 Pinus taeda | reverse complement strand
AAAATAGCAGTGCCTCTCATTCTCTCATCACACTATTTAGCAAGGAGTTTCTCTTGGAGATTGGCAGTTGTTTCAGTAGCTGGTGTTTTGAGCATTGAGCAAAGTAGATTTCAGCAGCGGGAGAAAGAGATTTCAGCAGCAAGAGAAGGAGATTTCAGCAAGAGATTTCTGTAGCAGCAGATTTGGCTCAGCTACAGCCATATTTCTCTTCTCTTTTCTGGCATTTCCGGGTAGTTTCAACCACTTCTTCAGCACCACCATCCACTGTTGAGCATTCTGCTGCTTCTATTTTTGATGAGGATTGTTATGATGAGGATTAGTCTTTTTTGACTTGTCTCTATAGTTCTTGCAGCCTTATAGTTTTTATTGTACTTGCAGCCTCATATACTAATATAAATAAAGGTTGATTTTGGATTTTCTAGTTCCTATATTTTTATTTTCATTATGTGATGACTCATGAGTAAATGTGATCATTGTGATGTAAATTTAATCTTAATGTTAAAATGTTTAAGTAAATGTATCATAATTCATTAATGCTTTATGATGCACAATATATTAATTAATTTTTTTAAATGTTTTAATATAATATATATATAATTATATATATATATATATATATATATTCGCGTTTCCCCGTTTCCAAAATTTGGGGAGGTCGCGTTTCGTTTCGCTTCCGCGTTTCGTTTCGCTTCCCCGTTTCCCCGTTTCGTGCAACTTAGGTGGGTAGATGTCATGGTGGAAGAATATAGCTCCATCATGACTAACAATGTTTGAGAGGCAGTTCTTAAACCTGTGGATAGGTCAGTTGTGGGGTCTCGGTGGATCTATAAGATCAAGTATGCTACAGATGGCGGCATGGAGAAGTACAAGGCTAGGTTTGTGTCAAATGGATATGTGCAAAAGGAAGACATAGACCATGAGGAGACCTTTGACCCAGTTTCTGGTTACACCTCCATTCGGTCAGTGATATCTCTAGCAACATAGAAGGGATGGAAGATTCATCAAATGGATGTCAAGACAACTTTCTTGAACAGGGTGATAGAGGAGGAGGTTGTTGAAATTTGGTACCGGAGGACAGGTGGTTCCCTTAGGCTTTGATCTTTGGCCTAGGGAAAAGTGTCCAAAAGATTTTAATTTTTCTCCTAAAGTGACTTTATAATTTTTATAAAGTTAAAATCTAATTTAAAAGTGACTTAAAGTGATAAAGTTACTAAGTCTAATTTTAAAGTGACTTTTATAAAGTCAATGAAAAATTAGAAAGGAAAAGTGACTTTGGAAATAAATGACTAAGTGGGTCTTTATTAAAGTTGGTGAATTAAAAAATAGAAAGTGAATTTAAATGAGCATTTAATCTCAGCCATTGATCTAAATCTATTTCAGCCATTGGATTTAGAGATCACCCAAAAGTCACTTGGAGTTATATTAAAGGAGGAAAAGGAGGAAAAGATTATTCATTCTTTCATGAGCAGATTGGGAGAAGGAGAGCAAGAGAGCAAGGGAGATTTCTGGACAAGAAGGAGAAAGAGGCAGCAGTTTGGCACACATACCAGGCAGCTCTTCAGCAAAATCAGAACAGCAGAAAGACAAGTTTCCAGGTGGTCCATTGGGCTGAAAATGGATAAGTTTGCTTGCTGAAAAAAATCATTTTGCTGTAATTTTTTGCTGAAATTTTCTTGCTGTAAAAAGACATTTTTCAGAAATAAAGAAGAGCTCTCAAACTGGTTTTCCCCAAGAGTTGTAGGGGGTTTTTCAAGGGTCACGTTGACCAAAAATATCAGTGTTTTAATGTGTTTTATGGCTGTTTATTACTGCTGATTTTTATTTCTGCAATTTCCAGCATTCTGTAAGAATTTGTGTTTTCAGCAAAATTTATTTTTCCAGCTTGTTGAATGTATGGTTATGGGAAAGGACATTTAACTACATGGGAGAAATAAGGAGAAACTGAAAACCGGGGTGGGAAAACAGAAATTTTAACACACCATGGCCTTGGCCCCTCCAACAATATTGTCATTCTTCCACTCAGCCACCCCATTTTGCTAAGAGTTATCAGGTGCTATCAGCTCTCTCCTAATACCATCCTTCGCACACAACTCATTGGAGGTATTGGAGACATATTCTCCACCATTGTCACTCCTCCCTGCCTTGATCTTCTTCTCGATTTCATTTCCTACCAAGGCCTTAAACTCCATGAACTTGCTTAAGACCTCATCTTTCTTCTTCATGAAAAATATCCATGTTTTTCGAGAAAAATCATCAATGAAAGTAACATAATACATGTCTCATAAGAGATGGAGAAGAGAAGGGTTTGCATACATCTAACTGCACCAGCTCCAAAATCCCTTTGGCTCTGTTGTCTCAGCCTTGAAAAGAAACCTTGGCATACTTGCCAAGCCAAGTGTGCACCCCTTACACACATCATGTTGATCAAAACTACATGTCCGTAAACCTGTGGCTACCTGTTGAAGAATCTTCAACACCCCATGACGCAAGTATCCCATGCGCATGTGCCAAATTTCTCCAACATCTCTACTCTACTCACCGCCCGCCTCGTTGCTCAAGGTTGCACATGTCTCAACTTGCAACCTGTAAAGGTTCTTCACCCTCACAGCTATCTGCTTCACTACTCCAGAAGCTAAGTGCTTGAGGTACACCTTACCTTTGCTGAAGATGACATCATATCCTTCCTCAAGGGTAGTTATTCAAACAAGGTTCTTCTTTAGTCCTAGAACATAGAGGACATCTCTAAGATGGAGAGGGCTCTTGGACTCCCTTTCAAAGCTGACAGCACGAACTCCCCTAGATGCGTACTTGCCATCATCTCCTAGCTCAATCTGAAACTACATGTCCTTCTCCTTCAATTGGCTGAAATACTCCCCATTCCCAGTCATGTGTAAAGCGCTCCAGAATCAATATAACACGTGTTGCTCCCTACTGAGCTTGCCATGCAAGCTATCAATGAGAAATCTTTTTCAAACTGAAAAGCAAACCCATCTACCTCAGTTGATGCAACCGCATGATTCTTACTGGACCTCTTATTCCGATTTGGACACTTAGTCGCATAGTGCCCAAACTCATGGCAATGGAAGCATTTGATCTTACTTAAATCCTTCTTCTTCTCACCATTCTGACTAGACTCGGCCTTCCCTTTGCCTTTCTTTCACTTGGCCTTGCCTGCAAGAGCAAAATTATCCTCGACCTCGGTCTTTGTTGATCTACCATCTTAGGTTCCTCCCTAGATCTCCTCTTGCAGACAGTCAGTCCATAACCTTCCCAACTAGGAAAATTTTCTCTACCATTAACAGCATCCTAGAAACCATACCAAGACTTATGAAGTCCTCGTAAAGTGAAACTCACAAGGTCATACTAAGATACTTGGACACGTACAACTCCTAACTCATCTCGAACCTAGGAGAACTTTGAAAGATATGAGACAATAGGCTCTCCTTGTTTCATCTAGATACTCCTTAGCTTCTCATTGAGAGCAGGCTTCCTGGTATCACTAGAACTCTGATATAGATTTAAAATAGTTTTGAACTTCTCAAAAGTTGACTTCTTCTCATGGATATGAGGAACTATATGATTTTTTACCCCTTCTAGAATAATCCTCCTGGCCTTTACATCATTCTTAGTTTGTTAAACCAATTGTTAGGGATCTTGAGGTGTTGGTATAACGTTCTTGACAAATTCTCCCACCCCATTATCCTCCAATACTATCATGATCCTCCCTTTCAAAGTACAAAGTTAGAGGCTTCCTCTAAATAATGATCAGCTCTCACTCCTTGGTACGCCATCCTCCTTGTGCAAAGACTGCTCTTGACAAATCTACTCTTGTTCTTCACAAATCTGAACTTTGTGTGTGGGGCTTTATGTTGTGCCTCACTCTAATACCATGTAGACTTTCCTTGAAATCCTCGATTTGCTTGAATAAACAAATCTCAAACTAATTCGTTGCACCAAGACACAAGATTTCCCTACAATGGATAAGTAGCAGAAATAAAAGAATACACAAAGATAAAGAAACACAATCACACACAAATTTTCTAGGGAACCCAACAAGGAAAACCCTCAACTAGTTGTAGAATTTTATCGACCGAATTGAGCAATATAGAATTTGTTACAAGGCAATGTGTTTCACTAGAGAACAAGCTTGTTCTCACTGCTAATACTTAGTTGAAACCTACTTGCAATAAACCCTGACACAACTCCTAAATACTTGCATTGCTTGGCTCCTATTTCCTAACATTGGGCAGCCCCTATTATCAACGCACATCTGCACTGCCTGGCTCCTATTTCCTAGCTTTGGGCAGCCCCTATTATTTAGAATTAACACCTAAATATCAGTGCACATCTGCATGGAATTCTCTCTATCAGAAGCTAGGTATATGCCTTGTTACCCACCACTTGTGGGTGACACCCATAGGAGAATTTTTTCTCCTAGATGGTCCTCAATCATGTTAAAATTGGCAACTAGGGCCAAACTTCACATGGGCCATCTTATTTATGACAGCTTATATTTTTCTTGGATTCCTCTCTTCGAGAGGTGTAGGATTGATCTAGAGATCATCCGATTCCGACATGTACAAATGAAGTTATGAATTTATTTTGATTATGGACAAATTGTCAAGGTCGGCCAGCAAACTTATGTGGGCTCAGAAGCCCAACAGTCACTTCTATTCATCCTCAACATTTCATATAAATAGAAGGTGACTTAGCCTCATTTGGACACACTCATCTTCACACTTCCCTCTCTCTCTGAAATTTCAGGAGGCAAAATTTCAGGAGAGTGAAATTTCAAGAAACTGAATTTCTGGATAGTTTGACCAAAAGCGTTGACCAGTGTGCGTTGACCTCCTTTGACTACGTTTTTGTGAGGGCTATCTTTGTTTGGGCAGGCAACATTTATGGGCACAAAAATCAAGGCTAAACGTTGATTGTTGACCAGCGTTGACTTTTATGGTTAGAGCTCTTTTGTTGTTGTTATAAATTATCAGATTTGTAAATTGTACTCTCTCTCCGCTGAACTATTTAAGACTAAAAGAAGATTTAATCAAGGGTTTCCCCACATTGGGGTTTGTCCCTGGTTGGTGCCACATCTTGTGTCCTCTTGTCTTGGCTTGTCTTCTACTGTTTATTTTTATGTTCTAACTTCATTTTACTATCATGTTGATGTGATTGCTAATCTGAATATTGATACTGGGCTAATAAAAAAATTGAAGTAAAATTGCTCTAAAGCATAAAACATACCATTGTTGCCTAAAATTAACAAATCGGCAGCCAACAGCCCCTTGTAGCCACCAAATAGCTCGATGTTCCATCATCTCCACCACCTAATCCATCCATTAGTCATCCTCGCCTATCTGTCATGATCGTATGTTTGAAGGTGGGCCTTCCAACCCCGAAGGTATGGCTTTCATTATCTAGTTGGGTATTTGTTAAATTTGGACAACTAGGTCCAAACTCCATGTTCTGATAATCAGATTAAGAGGCTAATATTTTTATTGGATTCCTCTTTCAGAGAGGTGTAAAATCCATATAAAAATAGTCTTAATCCGATGAGCAGAACTTATATTTTGAATTTATTATTCTTAATAAATTATATGTGCAAGGTCAGCCAGTTTGTAATGTAGGCTCACATGCCCAACAGATGTGTCACACACCCTCATTGATGGATATATATACAGGAAAAGTTGGAGAGAATTTCATCACATCACAACTCACATCTTCCTCTCTCATCTTAGAGAATACAAGCTACCTGGAGGACGAATTCAGCCACACGTGGGAAGGACGAAGAGGACAGACTGTACGGATTTTCTGCTGCTAGGGTTTCTGCTGCTAGGGTTTTGCAGAAAGTTTGACCAGCGTTGACTTTGGTCAACCCTTGGTCCGATCAAGCTGAAAATTGGTGGGAAGTTCGATTTTTGAAGGCCCTACTACCTGGCACAAAAATCGAGGTCAAAGAGTTGACCGTTTTGCTGCTGCGTTGACTTTTAGCTTGCTGCTCCTGCGTTGACTTTTTCAGGACAGCGTTGACTTTTGCAAGATTGACTTGGGTTGACTCATCTACTGGTTGGAGGGTTGTTGTGACACATCTGGGCTGGCTGACCAAAGGAGACTTTGCTGGTTGAAGCATCCTGTTGACCACCGAAACGAACACACACATTTTTCCTGTTTCTGATTTGTCTTCTGTAAGATCTGCTTATATGTTCTATCTGCATTTTGCTTAACTACTTGTATGATTGCTGTGTGAAAAGTGAAATTGCTCTTAGCATAGAACATCTACAAAACTTTACACTTATAAAACCGCGCTGCCCCGACTCTTGGCGATAAACTGGGAAACTCAAAAATTATTTGTTTCTTTAAAAAAAAATTGCATTTCGAACATTTAGCATCCCTTATAAAACCGTGCTTCCCCGACCCTTCGCGATAAATTGGGAAAAAATCGCGTATAAAAAAACACGCGAGTATTACTCGCAATAATATCGACTTCGGGAAAAAATCGCAACGAAGCGATAATATCGCGATATTATCGCGATTTTAACAACACTGCTCTATACTTCATCCAGGAATTTGTCAGTTACAGGAATTGGAAATTTTCAAATTTATGTTTTATGCTGATTCTGTAGAAGTCATGAAAATGTTAGAGTCTAGATGGATAGTGTTTCTTACATTTTTCTTTATAATAAAGAGATGGATGCACTCCATGAATTCTTACTGTACCTTGTGTTTTCACATTTCACAAGTTTTGGGACTGCTCATTCGATTTCCTTTTTGTGGTGATATGAACAATGACATTGCTGGATGTTGATTGGTATTTCTCCTACTAATTAAATAATGTCTTCCTTGACTTTAATAGGTGGGAAACATACTGGTAAGGCTTGGAACACTACAAAGTACTTATTCAAGAGTTGTTCTCTTTCCTCTAGTTGATGTGTTTTGTCTAGTCATACCCAAGTCCCATACAGAGAAGCAACCTTCAACTGCTGTGATACCACTTATTAATGCGATAAATGCCAGAGGAATAAAAATGAAAATATTGTGACACCTAGACTACTTCATCCTTTAAATATCCCGAATCAGAAATGGGAGGAAATATCAATGGACTTTATCGAAGGTTTACCTATGTTTGATGGTAAGGATAAAATTCTTGTAGTAGTCGACAGACTCACCAAGTATGCTCACTTTATTGGAATGAGGAAATCAGACTCAGCAAACAAATTGCTGAGATATTTTGAAAAAATGTTTACAAATTACATGGATTTCCCAAGGTCATTGTGAGCGATAGAGATGGCAAATTCAAGGCTAATTTTTGGAAGGCATAGGAACCTACCTCAACATGAGTTCAGCCTACCATCCTCAAACAGATGGCCAAATAGAGGTTGTCAATAAATGTTTAGAAGCCTACCTACGTTGTTATGCCACAGACAAACAAAATAAGTGGGCTCAGTGGTTACATCTCGCTGAATGGTGGTACAATTCTACTTACCACATGTTAGCAAAAATAACTCTATTTCAAGCTCTGTACTGTTACGAACTTCTGAAATGGAAGGACTTTGCTATCATCGAGACGAAACTTCCCGCTGTTAAAGACCAGTTAGAAAAAACACAGAAAGCCATCCAAACTCTAAAAGAAAATCTAAATAATACAAGAAATCGTATGAAGCAACAAGCTGACCGAAGGTTTTATGGACTGTACCAGATCAACAAAGAGATCAGCCAAGTAGCATATAGTTTAAGCCTTCTTGATCAAAGTCGTGTTCGCAACGTTTTCCATGTATCCTGCCTTAAAAAGGCACTTGACGAACATCAATAAGCACAAACAATACTTCCGACTTTAGATGACGAAGGAAGGGTCATTCTAGAACCAGAACGTATTATCTCCATCAGGGAAAAAAACGACGATCACGAGTAATCAAAGAATACCTGATCAAATGGAAGGATTTACCAAAAGAAGAAGCTTCTTGGGAGACAGAAGCGTTTCGTCAACAGCGCCCGTCGTTACATATGCTTTGAGGACAAAGCATCTTTTCAAGAGGAAGGCAATGTTATATAAAAATTAATCAAGTCTGTAATTAGTAATTAATTAGGCAAAAGGATCATGCCCAGTCACTATGAGGCACCCAAGACAATATTTAAGCCAGGGGCCTCCCACATTTGATCATCTTTCAATTTATCAATAATATATGTATTTATTCAGAGTGATTCACTCTAGCTCTCTACTTTCTTATGATTGCTATTGCTTGAATTTCTGATGTATAACTGCTTGATGAAAATTGACGAATGGTAAATGTTGTCGCTTATATTGTACAAGCACTGCGACAACGACTCAGGTTGGGGACTGTCACCTTTATCCCCAACCTCTCCATTCTAACTGTCTCCCAACAACAAACTATGGGGGGTAGAGACCGTATGGAAATAATATGATGAAGGACATGTTGGGAACCAACGAGTTTGGGAGATACAGTTGAGTACCTAGCTACCTGGTTGAATTTAGCAAGATTTTAGAGATTAGATTATATAATATTTGAGACCAGTGCCTTATGGAGTCAACACTCTTTCTTGTTATAAAATTGAGACCAAGTAACCAGATGGACAATTGCTTCTTGGACGCTTCACTAACCCATATGAAATGAAAATCCTAAGACCTAGGTGGGATGCAAGGATCTTGATTAGTTTTAATTTAATGCCTAATCTAAGTATGACCTTCCCTTAATTGTTTTGAAGCTTGGCTCCAAGGTAGGTTGTGGGAAGGAGGCCAACATTAAGCAAGCAAGGGCTTGATTAACAATACCTTTTGTTAGCTTTCTCTCACCTAATGCCTTCAGCGCTGGAGAGGCTGTGGCTATGACCACTGCAAGGTCACTATGTTAACCATCGAAGAGTTGCTAAGCCCCTCAAGCTAGATGAGAAGGGTGGCCCTAGAAGTTTATCGACCAAGTTTATGCTTGGAGGTAAGTTATTAATGCAGCTGAACTTAGGATGCAATGCAAAGATGTTGAGTGAATCTTAGGTTAAGATTTGCTTAATGATTAAGTACTTAAGCTATAATCAAATATTGAGTTAAGGAAACAAGTACTTGACAATGATATTCAAAAGACAATCTTAAACATAAGGAGAATGTGCCAATTTAACAAATGCCACTACAATATAAATCACCAATATTCTCAAGATAGAGTTATCATCCACAAGAAGATATTGATCATGAAACGATGACAAGAAGTAAATGAGAGATAAAACACTTATGTTATTCAGAAAGAGGATTACTTCAATCAAGAGGCAATGCCTTTTTAGGAAATGATGCTAATATTGCGATTAGATTCCTTATTGCCAACAAGAGATGTTAATGACGATTAGGCTTAGATCAATATGTAAGAGACACCAATATCCAGTAGACTCTTAGATTCACTTACTAGCCAACCATTCAAAGAGATTCAGTTGCCTTAGAGAGGGAGCTTATAAGTGCAAACTTAAATTTTATAGAACTTACAAGGACAATCAAAGTGTTAGTGCCTTTTCATCAATTGTCAAATCCTTTAGCAGGCTAATGTAAACAATGTCTTCAATTATGAACAATCATCATCAAAAGAACATGAACAAGTAAAAGTATTTTATGCTAATGACAGCAGTAAACTTATTGCAACAGTGAATCTCTTATGATAATTAAGACAGCAGTGAGATATTTCAATGCTAAATGTGCCAAACAGTCCTAAAATCCTTACTTCCTTTTTGAGTCAAATTAGGATACATAAGATAGAGAACAAACAGTGAAAAGGTGCTTATGAAGTTGATGTATTTTCAGACCTTTATAATGCTTATGACAGTCAGCAATAAGCCATGCAATGAGCCAATAAAACAATGAATTATTACTTCACTTGGATATTTTATTGGATGATTTAAGATACTCAAGTAAAACTTGTTGTCACTGTCTCTATATCAGACTTCAAATGCAGAGATGACAGTAATCAAAACTTATGATTTAGTCAAACAAATAATGCCCAAATATGCTTAAGTGACCTTTCAATGTATTATATAGATTATCAATTTATTTCACGCCACTTAGACATGTATTTGACCACTGTTAGAAAGATATTAGGCAGCTGTAGCAAACAGTGAGATGAATACGGTTCATAGGTCGAACCCTTGAGCCCTTTGGTCTTGGAGACACTTGCCCAACTTGTCAACAAAATTTCCCAAAAAGTAGTCCACCTGCAAATACAAGTTTCACCCCAATATTTCTGCAGAACCACCAATAGGTCAGCCCAGAAATCAGTTTATTGCCAAATAATTAGGAAAAAAAGTCAACAAGGCCAAGTTAGGCCCACGACAATGGTTGGAGAGGCCTTAGGGTCTGATGTCTAGGGCAGTGGAGGTCTGCGGCTTTGAGAAAATGGGCTGTAGGGCTTGCGGCTGGGGTAAATAGGGCAGCGGAAGGCAGGGATAGAGAAAGAGGAAGGGAGAAATGGCAGGAAGGAGGGGCAACGAGGAGGAAGGGCCAACGACAGGCTTGGAGGAAGGAAAACGAGGGTATAGGAGTCCATGACATGCAAGGAGGAAGGGCAGCATGGAGGAAGGAGGGGAGCCGAGGGAAGAAGGGCCTGGATGGAGAGAAGAAGGCTCACGGAAGAGCTGGAAAAGGCTCCCACAGGGAAGAAAAGGGCCAGCGGCAGGCTCGAAGGAGTCTCCTTGGGCTGACGACAGGGTTTGGAGGGCCAATGAAGGACAAAAAATTAGACTCCTGCAAAAATTTTCAATTTGACTCAGATTTCCACAATTTTCCCAAAAAGTACCATTGGAAATCCTCTTGAAGGCTGACAGCTTCTCCTTGGACCTGAGCATTGAGCTTGGAGAAGAAAAAGATGGTGGATCTTGCCTTCCTAGGCCTAGATCCACCTCTAGAAACTCTCTAAATTCTTTTTCCAAGCCCTGAAACCCTTAAAAAATCTTCAAATCTAGCTTGAAGTTCCCCTGCACAAGCAAAATTACAAGAGCCCAAAACCCCAATATATACAAAAAATAAATATAATCCCAAAACCTCAAAACCCCAGCTGCACACAAGGGTTAGAAACTAAAATGAATTACAAAATTTTATTTTACAATATTCACAATGATTTATGGCTCTTATAAGTAGATCTATTTGTTAAATGTACAATAGATAAAAATAGATGAGCAAAATAATTTAAATGGGTGACCAATGGCCAAGATCCCCGCAACACCAATCGTTAGATAAGCCTTGAAATTTAATAAAGTGGGCTTTTAAACTTTCTTGTCTTGGGAGTTCGCTGGTTCAACCGAAGACTTCCTCTAACGCCCAAGATCTGAATTCCTGAAGTCTCTACACACTTAAGATCAAGTTATTAGATAAATAGGGGCTAGATAGACACCATAACCCTTAAGATCAAGTTATTAGATAAATAGGGGCTAGATAGACACCATAGCCCTTAAGATCTAGAGATACCTGCTAGATCAATCAAATTAAAATACCTCTCTAATCCGGTAACTAAAGCAAGATACCTGTGCAAATAGTTAATCCAATCATTGGCTAATGAAATAATAACTTATAAAATATTATTCAATAGAGCATTAAGAACATGATCCAAAAAATTACCACAAGAAGTAGAAGAGGAACACCACCATGAATAAACACCATAGTCTTTTGCTTTATTGATAAAAAAGTATTACAACCAGCGGAGCCAGACTTAGAGCTTCTTTACAAAATTTTCTGCAACTTGAGAAGCAAATGGCTTATAATTTATCGATAAATCCTCCAAGTCGAAAACAATGGCCAGTTGGCTTGATCCCCGTCAAAATAATCTCGACTGTTGATAAATGTTTAATCATCTTTTAATCTCCACTGTCTTTAGTTTTTGAGGAATTTTTGAATTTCTCATTTAACCCATTTTTTTATTAGCTCAAAAATAATTATTCTGTTCTAATTTCCTCAAAAAATGACTGACTTAACAACCAAGGTCCACGGGTCCAATTTTTCTTTAAATTTCTAATATTCCCTTAGTGGGGGACCTTCAAAAATTAATTTCTTTAAGACTCATGAATTTTTCCACTTGGAGAATTTGATTTCTCTAGGACTTTAATTTTGACCCTAATTAATTAAATTCCTTCCTTAGGATTTTAATTTATTTTTGCCAGAAAATTTAATTAATTGACACTTGAGGGGATTAATCATTTTGCCACCCTCTAATATTTTAGTCACGATGTCTAAGTATGAGGGACCATGCATTAAAATATTTTTTACATAAGCATTTCAACCCTCAAAGGGGAAATACCCGATCGTTATAGACCCTTGATTTATTACCCAATTCTGCGACTCAATATGATCTAGTAGACCAAGTGATTTGTAATAAAATAATTTAGTCAGTTAGCTTAAATTATTCCCAAATCACTTTTAGAAAAGACTCAACTAAAACACTAGGACTCATCTAAGACCTTGACGATAAATTTCACCCTACTTTGGGGTGAGGTTGGAGGGAAAAACTTTACCGATAATCTGTGTTTAGAAACACAAATGAATTAGTGAGACGAAAAACCTCCTAGGATGAAATTCATCGCCAAAATAATAGGCTTACCTAGGTTGTTACATACATATATGGTCTTACTAGCATCATTTACATTAAAATTTTGGAGAATCGGTTTACAACTCTGATAAGTTGACGACTGATGATGATGAGTCCAAGATCTCTGACTACTCGAATATGATGGAATCCTTTGCAAAAATGTGTATTGCTATAGGGTAGTTGACACGAAATGGTCAACATCTGGCTCTACTTGGGGACTCGTTGCTTCATTGGAGGAATGTGAGAATCCAAAATCTACACCCAAGCACAACACAATTTCATATAAGTAGCTTCCATCCAAATATAATCCCAAAATCATCATATGACATTAAGTACATGAAATAGAAGCTCGTAAATCTAATCTTGAAATAAGAATGAATTTTAATCTATGAAACAACAATTTAATCTATAAAATACAATACAGAGGACGCCTTGTGGCATCAGATGTCATCTTTGAAGAACAACTTTAGCATTTGGCCATTTGTAGGTAAGTCAAGTGGTTCACTTTCGAATGAGCTCAAGTGAAATGAATATGGTCCAACGATGCCTTTGATAAATCAATTCTATTTTGGAAAACATATTTATCAGTGGAAAAATGCTGAAGGAGTTGATACGCTGGCAATTTAAGGTACACAGGCAGAGTTATGTCCAAACCATAAACCAATTCAAATGGGATTTTTACCAGTAGCCTTTTTCTTTGTAATCCTATCTGCCCATATTGCGTATTTGATTTTGTTATCCCATGACTGTTTATCATCTCCTACTATCTTCTTGATAATGGTTATAAGATTTTTATTACTTGATTCCGCAAGGTCATTACTTTGAGGATAGTAGTTAGATAAATGATATAAAAGAATGCCATACTTAAAGCAAAAAGATGAAAACTTTGTAGAACTAAAAGCGTTGGCATTATCAGTGGTAATCTTAGATTGGATGCCAAATCTAGTAATGATTTGATTTTCAATGAAATCCATAATAACCTATTTAGTGGCATTCTTAGTCGGAATGTTTTCAACCCATTTAGTGAAATAATCAGTAGCATTTAATATCCATGAGTAGCCATTGCTAGAACTTTCATCAAATTTCCCAATGAAATCTAGAGCCCAATGCTGAAAAGGCACCTCAACAAGCACATGTTGCAAGGGCAAGGCAACTAGCTTCTGTTCGTAGTGAATAATTGACAGGCTTGGCAACTCCTAACAAACTTATGCACATCAGAAAAGATTGAAGGCCAGTAATAACCAAATCTAAGAATTTTATGGCAGTGGTTTTTGCAACATAATGGCCGCCACAAAATCTTGAATGAAACTTAGAAACTAACTTTCTAGACTCAATTTCATCAACACACATAAGTGCTATACCTTCAGGATTCCTGCATCTAAGGCCATCCTTCATGAGGCAATACTGAGTTTCTTTCAATCTCAGAGCCCATCTTTTATGAACAACTAAATGGTCAGGACATGTAAGATTTAGCAAATAATAAATAATGTCCTTGTACCAATCATGCTCTCCTAAATTTGTTTGTGCAGGTGAACTTCAAGCTAGATCTGAATTCGTCTTCTGCAGAAACAAGTACTTGATAGTGATATTGAAAAGACAATCTTAACCACAAGGAGAATGTGCCAATTTAACAAATGCCACTAAAATATAATGGGTATCCACAATACAATATAAATCACCAATATGCTCAAGATAAAATTATTATCCACAAGAAGATATTAATCATGAAATGATGATGAAAGGTAAACGAGAGATAGAGCACTTATGTTATTCAGAAAGAGGATTACTTCCATAAAGAGACAATGCCTTTTTAGGAAATGATGCCAATATTGCGATTAGATTCCTTATTGCCAACAAGAGATGTTAATGACGATTAGGCTTAGATCAATATGTAAGAGACACCAATATCCAAGAGACTCTTAGATTCACTTACTAGCCAACCATTCAAAGAGATTTAGGTGCCTTAGTTAGTGTCTTTTCATCAATTTTCAAATCCTTTAACAGCCTAATGTAAACAATGTCTTCAATTACAATTAATCATCATCAAAAGAACATCAACAAGTAAAAGCATTCTATGCTAATGACAACAGTAAACTTATTGCAACAATGAATCTGTTAAAATTGGCAAATAGGGCCAAACTCCATGTGGGTCATCTTATTAATGGAAGTCGATATTTTTCTTGGATCTCTCTGATCGAGAAGTGCAGGATTGATCTAAAGATCATCCGATTCCGATAAGTATTCAAGGAGATATGAATTTATTTGTGTCATGGGACAATTCGTCAAGGTTGGCCAGCAACCAAATAAAAACCCCATTTGTGCTCAAAGTTTTAGTATAAATAGAGGTGGCCTTCAAGTCATTTTTAACACACTTGGGATATCTTCCTCTCTACTTGTCTTTGGGTTTTAGTAGGAGGAGAGATTCTAAGGGATAACGCTGCCCTAATCCAGAGGGCAGAAGCCAGAACAGCTGGAACTGCCAGAATCTCCCGGAAACGTCGGAACTGCCGAAACTACTGGAACTGTCGGGAACAACCGGAATCGCTGGAACTGTCGGAACAGGCGAGAAAGCTGACGCACAGGGTAGAAGTTGGAACTGCCAGGAATAGTCGGAATCATGGAAAATTTTAGGGGCTAATATTCGCCCAGTGGGCTAA